>JAQZBX010007128.1:15895-51447 GCA_029593785.1 Cabassous unicinctus
TCACTGTTACAATTTCTTCCATTGCTTGAATCACAATATACGACAGAACACCACCAAGTCCATTCTAGTCCATAGCTCTTCCCCCAATCCTGGGGGTTTTGGGATGGTGATGTCCACTCCACCTCCAAGTGAGAGAAGGTTTATATTCCATGGATACGGTGGATGGGATTATCCTGCCTGCAGCTGCAGGCCCTCTCCACTCCCTGGGATGGCCGTTGCCCATAGTCATCTCCTCGCCAGGTGACTTGGATGAGTCCATTGAGCTATAAGGTAGGGGTTGCAGCTGCATCGAGATTGCAGGCACAGCTGGCACATAGGTAGGCCAGAAGCTCCAGTCTCTGGAGGTACACCTAAAAACTCAGGCATCACATATAGGTTTGAATAGAAGGGACTAAGGGACCATGTGCAGGGAGGACTTATTTGAGTCTGACTCTGTATTCTAAAAATGTGATTCTTCCAACTTACTTATTAATTTTCTTTATCTCTTTCTTTCTTTCTTTTTCTTTCTTTCTTTCTTTCTTTCTTTCTTTCTTTCTTTCTTTCTTTCTTTCTTTCTTTCTTTCTTTCTTTCTTTCTCTTTCTTCTCTCTCTCTTTCTCTCTTTCTCTCTCTGTCCCTCCCTTCCTTCCTTCCTTCCTTCCTTCCCTCCCTCCCTCCTTCCCTCCTTTCTCCCTTCCTTCCTTATTTATGGCTCCTTACCTTCCAAATAAATTTGGTTATAGGCTTTTCCATTTCTGCAAAGTAGGTTATTGGAATTTTGATTGGGATTTCATTGAATACATAAATCATTTTGGATAGAATTGAAGTCGTAATGCAATACATCTAAGTGATATTTAGTCTTCCAATCAATGTACGTGGAATACCTTTAAGTTTATTTGGGTCTTCTTTGAGTTCTTCTAGCAAAATCTTGTAGTTTTTTGCATACAAGTGCTTGGATAACTTTATTCCTAGATATTTGAGTCTTTTAGGTGATATTGCATATGGAAGTTTTTTTTAATTTACTCCTCAGATTGCTCATTTCTAGTGCACAGAAACACTAATTATTTTTGAATGTTGGTCTTTTACCCTGACACATTCTTGAACTCATTTATTAGCTCTAGAAGTAGTGTATGTTGTATACTTTGGTAGAGATATATGTATATCTGCAAATAGTAAAAGGTTTTCTTCTTCATTTCCAAATTGGATGTCTTTTATTTCTTATTTTTGCCTGACTGCCCTGGCTAAACTTTCTATCAAAATGTTAAATAACAATAGTGACAGTGAGCATCCTTGTCTTGTTTTAGAACATAGAAGGAAAACCTTAAGTTTTTCAACATTGAGGATCACGGTAGTTGTGGGTTTTTCATATATTCTCTTTATTATTTTGAGGAAGATTCCTTCTGTTCCTATTTTTATGTGTTTATATCAAGAAAGGATCCTGGATTATTTCAAATGTTTTATCTGTTTCAATCCAGATAATAATGTGTATTTCCCCTTCTGTTAGTTAATGTGATATTTTACATTAATTGATTTTCTCATGTTGAAGAACCCGAGCATACCTGGGGAAAAAACATGACCATGATGTATAATTCTTTGATTTTACTGTTGTATTCAAATTGCAACTATTTTGCTGAGAATTTGTTAATCTATATTCATAGAAAAATAGATCCGTAATTTTTATTTCTTGTATATGTATCTTGTTTTGTTATTAGTGTGATGTTAGCATCATAGAATGAGTTAGGTAGTGTTATTCCTCTTCAATTTTTGAGAGTTTAAGCAGAAATGAAATCAATTCTTCTTGGAATGATTTGTAGAATTCCTCTGTGAACACATCCAATTCCAGTCTTTTTTTTGTTGGCAGGTTTTTGATGACTTATTCAATCTCATTACCTTGATTGGTGTGTTGAGGTCTTTTTGTTTAATTTTTTTCTAGAGTCAGGTTAGGCTGTCTGAGAATTTCTAGAGTATACTCTTGTAGTCCTTTTTATTTTAGCAGTGTCTCTAGTAATGTTCCCCTTTTATTTTTTATTTTTGTTATTTCTATCTTCTCTATTTTTTCTTTGTGAGCATAGCTACACTTTTCTTGATATTATCTTTTCAAACAAACAATTTTAGCTTTGTTGATTCTCTGTATTGTTTTATTGTTTTCTATTTAATTTATCTCCACTCTAATCTTTCTTATTTCCTTCCTTCTGCTTTATTTTTGTTAGTTTGAACTTATTTTTTCTAGTTATTCCAGTTGTGAAGCTAGGACTCTAATTTGAAGTATTTAATCTATCTGTTTATCTATCTATCATCTACCTATATTTATTTATTAAATGTACTTAGGTTATATAATTGTTACATAAAAACATAGGGGATTCCCATATGCTCCACACCCTACCCCTCCCATGCTTTACCACATTAACAACATTCTTTCATTAGTGTGGTAATTTGTTACAATTGATGAACACATATTGAAGCATTACCACTAAGGCTGGATTATAGTTTACATTACTGTTTAAACTCTCTCCCATTCAATTTTGTATGTTATGACAATATATATAATGACTTGTATCTCTCATGGTGACATCATTCAGGACAATTCCAATGTCTCCAAAATGACCCCATTTTACACTTGTTTTTCCCTTCCCTTCCCTCAGAACCACCAGTGGTCACTGCCTCCACATAAATGATAGAAGTTTTTCCTTTGCTAGAATAACAATAAGTCTATAGTAGAATAACAGTAAGTCTACTCTAGTTCATCATTCATTCCCTAATCCTGAGGATTCTTGGATAGTGATACCCACTCTGCCTCTAATTGAGATGGGACTTAGATTCCATGTAGCAGATGGATGGGATTATCTTGATTGAAGTTGTAGACTCTCTCTGTTTTTTGGGATGGTCATTGTCCATTATTATCTCCTTATTACTTGTCCTGGGTGAGTCCAATGAACTGGAGAGTGGCAGGGAATCTTGTATTTTATGCATGATTGTTCTGTAAACCCACAAATTATCTAATAAAGCAAAAATTATTCAAATGGCATGAGACATTTTGAATAATAGTGCAAATGAGGTTTATTTATTAAATTCCAGTCAGGATAATGATTGCATGTAACATGGAAGAATAGATTATGAAAAGAAGTATACATAGCAAACCTCTAATTTTCTGAGTTGTTTAGATTGAGACAATTTTATAATTAATGAAATCTCAATTTGATTTTGAAAACAGCATATCCTTCCTTTCCAATTAACAATATAGTCAGAATACTCTGCTGAATGTTGGTTAAATAGAGTGTTAAACCTATAATTAACAATATACCCATTAAATGTAACCTCCAGAGATTAAATCTTTGTTCTGTTCCTATGGTGGTTGAGTCCTGAATCTCAGCGGTATTTCAGCCAACACCTACTATCCAGTTCATCAGACTCACCTAGGGCAACAACAAAATGCTGATGGTGGACAATGCCCATCCCAAAAAACAGAAAGTATTTACAAATGCAAGCAAGACAATTCCATCCTTCTACCACCTGGGATCTAAGTCCCTTCTCAATTTGAAGCAGAGTAGGCATTGCCATCCCAAAATATTCAGAATTGAGGCATGAACAAACATGGTGGGTGACTGCAACTCTGGACGTAATGACATTACTTTTCTAGTCATGGAAGAACTTTTAACATTGATGTGAAGACAGTGGACACTAGAGGTTCTGAGGGGAGGAAGAAGGAAGAGTAAATGTAAAATGAAGCATTTTGGGATGTTGAAATTGCTCAGCATGATGTGGTGGCAGATGCAGTCATTGTGAATTTTGTCAAAAGCTATGGAATTGTGTGGTGCAGTGTAAACCATAGTGTAGAATGTGGACTAAGATTAGAGCTAATGTTTCAATGTTTTTTCATAGGTTTTGGCAGATGTACCACACTAATGAAAAATTTTGTTAATGGGGGAGATTGTGGGGGAAGTGAGAGGGATGGTATATGGGAATCCACTGTATATTTTGTGTAAATTTATGTAATCTAAAACACCTTTGCATTTCTGAGAGTTTTTATTATGAATTTCTACGTCCATCAATATCTGTCTCCCAAGAAAATTCGTAAAGTTATTACTTAAATACTTAGATAACCCTTTAAGAATCTTAATGACTGTATTAATTTCAATTCTAAAGCAATTTATAATAATTTCAAATAAATTCTGCCTAAAATAAAAAAAAATAGTGTAAAAGCTTTGTTTAACAAAGTGATCAAATATCTGTTAATACTTAATAATTTCCTTTGGTAACTGTGTAAAACTTGAATTTTTATTTGGCAATTATTACTGAAATATATAGATTCAAATTTCATCAATATACTTTCACCAGAAAGCGCACATTTCCTTCAGTTTAAATTAAATCAATCATAGAAAATGCTAGACGCTCCAGAATGGCAGAATAAGGATCAGCAGGCTGCAATCACTCTCCAGAAAATTTGAAAAGGTAGACAGGTTTACCTGGCAGAAGGGAAGCCTTAGGAACATGGGGGTAATTGGAGAATGTAGCTAGAGAGGGGAGATTCACTTGGCCTGACGAGGGAGGCGGGGGGAGGAAACCAATAGGAGATAGGGTACTCAAGCAGGCTCAGAAGAGAGGAAAGCTGAGAAAGTGACCTGATTGGAAGACCAGCACACAGCTGGCTCCTAGAGTGAGTTATGTCCCTTGCCCACTAGGCAACAAGGGGATCATTCCAGTACATCCCATAAATTTAGAGTGAAGTAGCTCCAGGGAAAGGGAAGGGGGAATCTGATCAAGCAGGCTGCCACACCCACCCATCCTGGGAAAGAGAGGAAATGAGTCAATGAGGGGGCAACCTTACAGGCACCTAACAGCCCCAAAGAGTGGGATGCTTGAAGAGGCAAAGGCCAAAACTTTAGAAGCCTAATTGGCCTTAGAGAAAAGAGGGCAGGCAGAGGCAGACCACAAGCCTTCAGAAGTTTTCAAAATACAAGCTTAACTGGTTGAGTGGGTATAGCTCAGTGGTTAAGCTCTTGCTTCACATATACAAGGTCCTGAGAGCAATACCTTGTACTTCCAAAATAAAAAAGCCTAACTAGCCCCAATAATAAAAACAGGGGGAGAGGCACCCTAGGGAATGAAGGGAGCAAGGGTTGAAAGATAAGCAGGCTCAGGAGTGGGAATTTAGACTGAATTAATTTTTTAGGTTATTTGATTTATTTTTATTCTTGGTTTTGTTTTGTTATTTATTCCTTATTCTTTTTTCTACACATTGGTACCTTACCAGAGGAGGTCAGCCTTTCAAGGTGATGATTGGTGAGCACTGGCAGCATGAAAACATTGCTGGTAGACTGATAGGTAAGTCTGTTTTTTCTGTGGGTTTTTATTTTGGACTTGTTTTTGTTGTTGCTTTTTTCCCTCCTCTTCTTTATTCTCTCTATTCCCCTTAGTTTACTTCTTTTCTTTCTTTCATTTTTATCTCTTACACTGCATTGCTTTTGTTCTACCTTCTCTGGTTAGGACCTCATTTTCTTTCTTCTTTTCTCATCATTATGTGTTTTTACTTTATCTTTTTTTCCTTTTTCTTTTTTTTTTAACTCCACACTTATCATTCTTCATCGTTTAGTATGAGTTTTCAATTTTTTTATTAGTTATTGTTTTTCTTTTCTTCCTGGTTCTTTCAAGGTTCTTTTTACATCTTATGTTTTTTTGTTTGTTTATTTTATTTTATTCTTTTTCTCTTCTTTCATTCCTTTACTATGGTCTCAATATTTTTTTGGGGGAAAAACAGACAATGATGAGGATATAGAATATGTGGAACCAAGTGTCAAAGAGGAATCTTAACACACAAAATCAAACAAATCAAAACAAAACCCTAGAGTAGAAAGAGAAGCTAGCAATCTGCATAAGCCCATCAAGACAAATAAATGCCTAGACACCAGCAAAATATTACAAGTCATAATAAGAAGCAGGATGACATGGCCCAATTTAATGAAAAAAACTGTAGCTGTACCATTCTGTATTTCCAAGAGTGAATAAGCATTCCTTCCTCTCCACATCAATCTCCAGCGCTTGTTGTTTTCTGGGTTTCTTTTTAATAGTGACTTTTCTTGTAGGTGTGTAATGATATCTCATTGTAGTTTTGATTTACATTTTTCTAATAACTAATGATGTTGAACATTTTCTCATGTATTTTCACCATTTGTATTTCCACTTTAGAAAATATTTATTCAATTATTTTACCCATTTTTTAATTGTGTCATTTGTCTTTTTGTAGTTGAGTTGTAGGATCTCTTGATATATCATGGATATTAATCCCTTGTCATATGTATGATTTCTAAATATTTTTCCCATTGTGTGGATGTGGCCTTTTTAAAAAATAGTTTGACACTTTAATACCCCCATCAATTATGGATAGAATGACTAAGAAGAAGATGAATAGAAAAACACAAGATCTGAACAACACTATAAATCAATTTAACGTAACAGACATCCACAGAACAACCCACCAAACAAAAGTAGAATACACATTCTTCTCAAATGAACATGGAACACCCTCCAGAGAAGACTACATACTAGGCCAAAAAATAAATGTCAATATATGCAAAAGGATCAAAATCATAAAAGCCTGTTCTCAAAACTTATTGCAATGAAATTAGAAATAAACACCAGAAGAAATTAGGGAAATTGTTTGTTTTTGATATTTGTTTTTGTTTTTTTCTTTTAGGCTGCCTTTTTACTCTCTTCACAAAGTCCTTTGAGATATAAAAGTACTTAATTTTGAGGAAGTCCCATTTATCTACTTTTTTTCTGTCATTGCTCATGATTTTGTGTAAGATTTAAGAGATCCCCACATACCAGAAGATCTGGAAGATGTTTCCCTTTATATTCTAGGAGCTTTATGGTCCTGGGTTTTATGTTTAGGTTTTTGAACGAGTTTAAGTTGCTTCTTGTATACGGAGTTCAAATGGAGTCCTCTTTCATTCTTTTGGTTACAGATACCTTGTTCTCCCTCATTAATCAATATGCCCATCTTTATGTCAATACCATGGTGTTTTGACCACTGTAGCTTTATAAGACACTTTAAGGTAAGGAAGCATGTGTTCTCCAACTTCACTCATCTTTTAATATTATTGTGGCTATTTTGGAACCCTTTCCCTTCCAAATAAATTGGATAATTGACATTTATATTTCTGTAATGTAGACTGTTTGAATTTTAATTGGCTTTGTATTGACTCTATAAATCACTTTAGTGAGAATTGAGATCTTCATGGTATTTAATCTTCCAATACATAAACATGGAATGTCCTTCCATTTGTTTGTCTGCTTTGATTTCTTTTAGCAGTTTTGTTGTTGTTGTTGTTTCCTGAAAACAGATCCTTTACATTCTTGGGTAAAATAATTCCTAAATATTTGAGTGTTTTGTTGATATTGTAAATGGAATTTTTTCTTATTTCCTCCTCATTTGTTCATCACTAGTATATAGAAACAATATAGATTTTTGCATGTTGATCTTGTATCCTGCTACTTTGCTGAACTCATTTATTAGCTTCTGTAAGTTTGTCATAAACATTTCAGAATTTTCTAAATATAGGATCATGTCAGGTGTGAATAGCGAGAAATTTACACCCTCTTTTACGATTTGAATTTCTTTTACTTCTTTTCTTGCTTAAATCCATTGGCTAGAGTTTCTAGCATATTGTTGAATAACAGGGGTGACATTGAGCATCCTTGTCTTGTTTCTGATTTTATAAGGAATACTTTTAACTTTATCCTATTGAGTAGAATATTATTTGTGGGTTATTCATATATGCCTTTTACCATGTTGAGGAAATACCCTGCTATTCCTATCTTTCAACATGTTTTTTTCAAGAATGATGTTGGATTTTGACAAATGAATTTTCTGTATCAATCAAGATGATCATGTGATTTTTTTCCCCTTCATTTTGTTAATGTGGTATATGTGATAAATTTCTTGTGTTGAATCAACCTTTCATACCAGGAATAAAACCACCTTGATAGTGATGTATAATTATTTTAATATGCTGAAATATATGATTTGCATATATTTTATTTTTTTATCTATGTTCATTAGTAAGATCCATCTGTAATTTTCTTTACTTGCATTATCTCTAACTGTCTTTGGTATTACTGTGATGTTGGCTTCATAAAATGTCTTGGGCAATTTTCATTCCTCTTCAATTTTTTGGAAGAGTTTAAACAGGATTGGTATTATTTCTTCTTTAAATGTTTGGTAGAATTCACCTGTAAAGCCATCTGGTGCTGAACGTTTCTATGATGGAAGATTTTTGATGACTGATTCAATCTCTTTACTTCTAATTAGTCTGGTGAGGTCTCTTATTTCTTGTAGTTTCAATACAGGTTGGTTGTGCATTTCAAGGAATTTGTCCATTTCAACTTGGCACACAGTTTCTCATAATATCATCTTATGGTCTTTTTTTTTTTAGTTCTGTGATGACTGTAATGCTGTCCTCTCTTTCATTCCTGATTTTATTTGCATCATTTCTCTTTTGTTCTTTGTTATTTAGTCTAGCTAAGGGTTTATTCATTTAATTGATCTCAAAAAACAGGTTTTAGTTTTATTGATTTTGTTGATTATGGCTCAGGAAAAGGAATAAATCAAAGTTCCAGATGAGACATGGTATGTGAAACAACTAAGCGATGGTACCCATATATTGGCACCTAATTCATACAATTCTCCTAAAACAAATAAAGAGTTATATTACAACATGACTACAGAGTAACGGACATTAAGAAGACACTGAGTGAGCACAAAGCAGAATTTGAAAGCTTGAATAGAAACTTAAAAGAGCTTATGGGAATGAAACAGAAATTAGGTGAGTTTACAAATACACTAGAGGCATATAACAGTATATCTGAATTCATTGAAGAAATAATAGTTATGTAGAAGATAGAGAATCATAAATTAATAAGAGAAGAAGAGAGAAATGAAAGAATGGAATTGAAGACCACAGACTCAGGGAGTAGAATGATAGCAAGAAATACATCAACAAATATGTCATGGAGTTTCAGAAAAAGAAGAGAAGGAAAAAGGGGCAGAAAGAGTATTAAAGGAAATAATATCTGAATATTTCCACCTCTCATGAAAGGTATGACTATACATGTCCAATAAGTAAGCATACGCCAATAAGAATAAATCCAAATATACCTATTAGAAGATGCATGCTATTCAAAATGTCAAATGTCAAAGATAAAGAGAAAATTATTAAAGCAGCAATGGAGAAGTAAAACATAAAATGCAAGAGGTGCCCAGTATGACTTGGTCTGGATTTCTCTTGTCACAAATGGAGGCAAGTAGGCAGTAGTATGATATAATTAAGATAACAAAAGAGAAAAACTGACAGCCAAGAATTCTTTATTTGGCAAAATTGGCCTTAAAATATGAGGGTGAGTTTTAAATAGTCACAGATAAGAAGAACTGAGATTGTTTTTAAAAACAAATGCAGCTCTGCAGGAAACACTTAAATGAGTTCTGCTGCCTGAAAGGAAAAGAGAGGCTTGGAAGAGAGTGTAGAAGTGAAGACTATCAGAAAGGGTAATGAAAAAGGTAAAAAGACAGATATAAATAAGACACATGAAAGACAAAAAATAAAATGGTCAAATTAAATAATGCCTTTACAGTAATTACACTGAACATTAATGGATTAAACTCCCTAATCAAAAGACAGAGATTGGAAGAAAGGATAAAAAATATGATCCATCTGTATGCTGTCTACAAGAGACCGATGTTAGATCACAGGATATATATAGGTTGATCGTGAAATGTTGGAAGAAGATTTCCACATAAACATCAACCAAAAATGAGCAGGGTTAGTTATAATAATTTCAGACAAAACATAATTTAAATGCAAAGCTATTATAATAAAAACAATTATATTAACTAAATATTAATAAAAGTGACAATCAACCAAGAAGAAATAACAATCATAAAATTCTATGTGCTAATTCACGGTGCCCAAAAAAAGAGGCGGCAAACAATTGCAAAATTCAAGGGCGAAATAGATGACTCTATAATAATAGAAAATTCAATATACCAATCCTATCAATAAATAGATGATCTAGTCAGAGGATCAATAAGGAAATAGATAACTTGAATGTATTAGTCAGCCAAAGGGGTGCTGATGCAAAATACCAGAAATCTGTTGGCTTTAATAAAGGGTATTTATTTGGGATAGAAACCCACAGTTACCAGTCCATAAAGCATAAGTTACTTCCCTCACCAAAGTCTTTTGCCATGTGTTGGAGCAAGATAGCTGCCATCATCTGCCAGGGTTCAGGCTTCCTGGTTTCCTTTCTTCCTGGGACTTGCTTGTCTCTGGGCTAAGCGCCTCTGCTATCTCCACAAGGTCAGCTGTAGACTATGAGGCTCTCTAGGCTTTGCTGCTCTCCACAAAGGACAGCTGTAGACTATCAGATAAATGTCTCTGTCTCTCTTCCCCAGGCTTCTGCTGTGTCTAAGAGCCATCTCTGTTCATATATGTTCTTCTCCTGTGTGTTCGCTTCCTGGGCTCCAGCTCAAAACTCAGCATCAGAACTCCAACAACAAAACTCCAACTAACTTCTCTGCTCTGCCATGTAGTTCTTTCTGTGAGTCCCCAACCATCAAAGGGGTGGAGACTTAATGTCCTACTGATGTGGCCTGATCAAAGCCCTAATCATAATTTAATAATGCCCAGATACAGACCAGTTTACAAACATAATCCTTTATCTATTTTTGGAATTCATAAACCATATCAAACTGCTACATTGCATAATAGAATAAATGAACTAGACCTATTGTTGCGGCGACGAAATGAAAACCCAAGTGGCACTCTAAGAGGCGGAGGAACAAAGATTTATTACATGCAGGCTTAGAGGAGGGTCAAGTCTCCAAAAAATCTGAACCCCATGTCTTTGTTTTCATCAGTTTATATAGGGACTCTAAGCAGGCAAATTCCTAAGCAAGCAGGCAGGCGGGTTACAAAAGCAAAAGGAGTGTTTAGCCTATCTTCTTAAAGCAGAAGGCTATTAGGGAGGAAAAGAGTCATTATCTGTTTAGAGTTGTAAATTCCAGTTAAAAGGGGCAGGCATGGAGTGCTTATCTTCCTAAAGATGATAATTCCAGAGAGAAAAGGGAGGAAGGGAGAAAGGGATGGGGGTGCTTATCTTCCTAAAGCTGTGTGCTTCTGCTGAGTGGGGTTAGGGACACAGTACTTCCCTTATCATTCCCCCCTTTGATACCCTTATAATTCTTTATGGGGCATCATCTTCTAACTTAGGGATTTTTCGATAGTCCCCAAGGGCTGATATTTAACATGAGGCGTTACTTGGTGTTTTAAGGTGTTTAGGCAGGAAGTGATTTATTGTGTTAGGTACTGTAGGATGCATGACCCGAAAGTTAAGAGGAAGAAGACTGAGGCTACCACTGTCATGAATGGCAAAATCCAGGAAAGGAGACACTGGAAGTATTTCCCATTGGCAGATGCCTAGTATACATGGTTTAGGCGGTCTTTGGCTCGTTCTTTTAGCAGGGCCACCTTGTCCCTAACTATCCTTGAGGAATTTGCATAGAAATAGCATTCTTCCCCTAGGGCCTGGCAGATTCCCCCTGAACCTGCAGTGAGCAAGTCTAATCCTCGTCTGTTTTTTAAAACTACTTCTGCCAACGACTCCATCTGGTCTTGCAAGCCATTGAGAGCCCCCAATATTTCTTCGAGGTCATTTGATGTTTCCCGTGCTAGGGTTTGTAAACCCTCCTGACCAACTGCGAGTGAGGCCCCTGCTACTGCTGCATTCCCGACTACTCCTAGTCCTAAGAGTATCAGAATTGCCTGCATTGCTCATATGGCTCAGGAGAGCTCTTCAGGCAATTCTCCATACACTGAGAATGATGGTACTGGCCAAGCCAGGTAAGAGATGCCCTGGCCATCCTGGGGTAGGCAGTGGTAGGCGTTGGTGCCACAGACCCAGATGGTGGAGTTTGCAGTACATCGGTCAGGCTCATTGAGTGGGTGGGTAGTGTTACAGATAGCCTTTCCAAGAGGGAGGATGGTTGAAGGAGACCTGATAGTTATGTTTTTACAGTTAGCCATTTTTCCTGGGGGTTCGGTTATGCAGAATGGGAGGGAACTGGTCTCTGCCACAGAGCTGTCATGGGTCAGGGGGGTTATGTTCCATGGGACATGCATGGGGAAGATGGTTAGACTTGAGGAAGTGCATAGCCAGCAGGATGCAGTTATGTCGGGCCGGGATTCATTTAGGAGTTGGTGGAAATTTCAAACCTGGTTCAAAAGGATGTTGTGGGGGGTTGTTTTACCTTTGACTTTTAGCGTCTGGGCAGCTTTACTGATATTTTTCACCAGGGTTTTCTCTGGGGCTTGGGTTACCAGGATCAGTTTGACTAGTATGAGGTACCCTGGGTCCGGCCCCACTGGGTTGTATATTCCAATTCCTAGTTTTATTCCTGCTTGGGCCTTTAAAAAGGTATTTTCTGATCCAGTGGTTATGTTTAGTAAGGTGAGTTTTACAGGGTCACAGGTTTCTATGCCACACCCTGCCAGGCTGGGGATTTTCTGTAGGAGATATGGAGAAGTCGGTGGGACCCCCTTCCAGGGAGCGGTGACACCTACCAGCAAGCTCCAAGAGTGGCAGTATCCCCTGCTCTTTTGGGAGTCTCAGAAGATGTATTTGTCATAACTCCTGTAGTTGCAGCCCCTACACACTCTCCTGGGGGCAGGTATGGGGGCATGGGTGTACAGGGCAACTAGCAAAGTATAAGGAGCATGATCTTGGATTGTCCTGTAAGTGTCAAATATTACAGAGGCTGAAGTTGCACCTGCCAAGAAAGGGACTGAATTTTTCAGCATGGATTGTTTGCCCCAGCTTTGACTAACTTGCAGCTGCCATAGATTTTGGGGGTGGTTATTGGCTCCTAGGCAGGGGCCAAGGAAGGAAAGGCTAAGCAAGCCAAGGCACAGAAGCATGCTATTATACACCAATAAGCAATTGCAATTAGGGCTCTATTCACTACAGTCCAGTCTGCACATCTCTTAGAATTATATTTGCTCATGACAAAAAGGAAGAGATTGAATGGTTTGAAAGTGTGGTTTGATTTTACCATCATAAAAGGCATAGTGAAAGCATGAATAAAAAGACACATAAAACTGTAATTAAACTAGAGGAAAACACAAGAGCATTTTTTCAAAGTAAAGTTTGCAAGCTTGGAAAACAGTGTGAGATGATATGAAGTGCAAATTGAGTTCTCAATTACCATTATAGACATATATACAAGTTAAAAGGGAAGATAAGAAATTCTCAGAATTTTTATGTAATATTTAATAAGTGAGAGATGATTAGTTGGTTACTAGATCAGATGTGATAAAAGGCATCAAGCTGTCTAAATTAAATCAACATGGCAAAAAAATCTATATCTGAGTTTCAAGGTGATATGGCAGTTATAGTTGGGCAATTATAGTTGATTCAGTATCACCTGAATCCTAGGAAAACAGACCAAAAATGAATGGTTTAAAATCTCCTGTGAAACGTACATAAAAGAAATGACAAAAAGGGTAATAAAAGAAATAGAGGCCTGGTATAGATGTTAGAAAAATGGGAAAAAACTTCCTGGTAGTGAATATCTCAATTGGGAAGGTTATTGGAGATGATTACTTGAAGAGTACATGGTCTCCAAGAACCACAGCTCATAGATTTTATATCTTGCACAGGAGGAAATTCCACACAGAACTTATAAAGTGATAAACAACAAGTGCTTGGGTGAAAAATATTAAGAAATACTACATTCAGTACTAGCCTGCCATTTAGCAGAGAAGATAGTAGATCAAAATGTTAAACTTTAAGGGGCCTTTCTGAAAGAACTGGAATAGTAGGGAATGAACCACAAATCCAGCAAAATTCAAAAGTTTACTATAATCTTTGCCTTGCCAAGGCTGGAAACAGTAGTCTTTATGGGAAAGAGAGCTATAAGTGGTTATACATATGCATAAAAGAAAAAGAAAGAACAAGAAATAAAATCTGGTCATAAACTGGCCATCTTTGCTAAATTCCCTGACTAGGAGTAAGGAAAGAAAAATTCCATGAAACCTCTATAGAATATGAAAATTAATGTGTAGGTGGTTGTTTTCCCCCAGACACAGAAAACAGTGGTCAAAATCACACTTTTGATGGGAAAATACTGCCAATTGAATTCAGGTTTCAAAATCAGGAAATCTGTAAACTCATCATCATGGAGAAGCTAACATCCAGAAATATTTCTTGATTTGTTTTGCTTCCCTTGGATACAATCTTTGGTAATTTTATTATTTTACTTTGTTCAAATGACCTAAATTTCATTTTGCCCAAAATTAGACATGTGAGCTACATTGTTGTGTACATGCTGTGGTAATGTGTTTGGTAATTTTGTGGCTATTGGAATGTTTCTTAGTCCACTAATTTTTGAATTCAAGAAAGAATGGTTTCAATTGCACTTGGGAAACTTTCCAGGTAGTAGAATGTGAGGGAACCCAACAACTTCTAAAGCATGAATAGAATTGCTGCAACTAAGCAGACTAAGAAATTAGATTTCTTTTGCCTTTAACTGAAAGCACACTTTATTTTCTTCTTAATTTCCCCCTTGGAATTTCAAAATAGAAACTGATAATTTATTGCATCTCTATTGTGAGTTTATTGGAAATTGTTAATACCTGTAATTTCATTGTAGAAAGTAAGAAGAGTTAATATGGATTATGTGGCTAGACAAAACTTGATGTTGAATAATGCTTATTAAATTTTCAAATTTGGTGCTCTGAGACTTTCAAGCTAATGTAAGTGAGATAATATCTCCTATTTGTGAGCCTTCTTTAGTTAAAATTTAACAGCCCCACCAGCTCTCCTAGAATTAAAAATAGAACAACAGTCACTATAAGGAGGGGCAACCAGAAGAGGATGGAGGTTAGTGGCCTTTGAACCTGTCTTCTGTTTGAAGGGAGAGAATTTACCCCTCAGTGACTAGCAAATTGCTTAATTTTTAATTAAAAATTATTTATTTCAAAAGTCAGATGAAATAGTATTCAAAACTTTTTGGTGTACAGTTTATGAATTTCACAAATGCATAGGTTCTTTTGTGTGTGTGTGTGTGTACTTTCACCATTTCTATTTATTTCCAAACATTTACAAAAAATCATTGACCAATTCTTCACAGATTAAACCTCAGCTTTCCATTCTCTAACCTCATTCTATTTTCCTGTGCCTTGGATTCTAGCTATTTACTTCATTGGTTTGCTCATTTTATTCAGTTCATAATAGCAAATTCATACATATTTATCCTTTTGTGTCTGTCATGCTTCACTAAACATTATGTACACCAGGTTCATCCAAATTGTCATATGCTTCACAATTTCATTTCTTAAACCTGAAAAATATTTCATTGTGAGTATAAACCACAATTTGCTTGACCATTCATCAGTTGATGGACAATGGGTTGTTTCCATCTTTTGGCAATTATGAATAATGACATTATGTGTTCGTTTCCCTGCTCTCAGTTTTTTTTGTTAAATACCTAGTAGTGGTATTTCCAGGCCATACAACTGATCTACATCTATCTTACTTAAAAGTCACCAAATGATGTCCACAGCAGCTGAACCATTTTACATTCACAACAGTGAATAAGCATTCCTTTCTACATCATCTCCAATACTTCTAGATTTCTGGGTTTTTTTTTAATATTGGCCAGTCCAGTAGGTGTGTAGCTTTGATTTGTATTTCCCTAATAGCTAGTGATATTCAACATTTCTCATGTCTTTTTACAATTTTTTAATTGGTCATTTGTCTTTTCATTGTTGAGTTTTAGGATATCATTTTATATCATGGATAATAAATCTTCTTTGGATGTGTGATTTCCAAATATTTCTCCTATTGGCTAAACTGCCTTTTTACCTGCTTCACAATGTCATTTGAGGTGCAAAAGTGTTTCATTTTGAGTAGGTACCATTTATATATTTTTTCTTTTGCTGCTTGCGCTTTGGATGTAAGGTTTAAGACATACCTTGTTACCACAAGATATTAAAGATATTTCCCTACATTATATTTTAAGAGTTTTATGGTCCTGGTTTTTATGTTTAAGTATTTGATCCACTTTGAGTTATTATTGTATAGGGAGTGAGAGAAGGGTTCTTTTTCATTCTTTTGGTTATAGATATCCTGTTCTCCCAGCACCATTTGTTGAAGAGACTGTTCTGCCCCAGCTAAGTAGACTTGGTAGGCTTATAAAAAAGAGTTTACCATAGATGTGAGGGTCTATTTCTTAACACTCAATTTGTATCCCTTGATCAATGGATCTATCTATATGCCAAAACCATGCTGTTTTGACCACTGTAGATTTAAAATATGTTTCAATGTCAGGAAGGATGGGTCCTCCAACTTTGCTCTCTTTTTAAAGGATGTGTTTGGTTTTGGGGTCTGTTTCCATTAAATAAATTTGATAATTGACTTTTCTATTTCTGTAAAGTAGACTGGTGATATTTTGATTAGGATTGTGTTGAATCTATAAATCACTTTGGGTAGAACTGACATCTTCACATTTTCATGACATTTGGTCTTCCAATCCATGAACATGGAATGTCCTTCTATTTGTTTAGGTCTTTTTTTTCCTTTTGCAATGCTTTGTAGTTTACTAAATACAAGTCTTTTTATATCCCTGGTTAAATTAATTCCTATATATTTGAGGGTTTTTTGTTGTTATTGTAAATGGAATTTTTTAAATTTCTTTCTCAAATTGTTTATTAATGATGTATAAATGCACAACTGATTTTTGCATGTTGATTTTGTGTCCTACCACTTTACTGAAGTAATTTATTTCCTCTATTAGCTTTGTGGTAGATACTTCAGAATTTTCAAAGAATAAGATCATGTTGTCTGTGAATCATGAAAGATTACTTCTTCTTTTCCAATCTAGATGCCTTTTATTTCTTTAGCTTGCCTATTTCCTCTAGAAAGAACATTGAGTACAATGTTGAATAACAGTCGTGATAGTGGGCACATTTGTCTTGTTCTTAATCTTACAGGCACAGCTTTCATCCTTTCTTCATTGAGTGCAAGATTGACTGTGGGGTTTTCATATATGCTCTTTATCATGTTTAGGAACTTTCTTTCTGTCCCTATTTTAACAGTATTTTTATCAAGAAAGGATGCTAGATTTTGTCAAATGCCTTTTCTGTGTCAATCAAGATGATCATGTCTTTCTTTTCTTTTAAATTGTTAATGAAGTGTATCACATTGATTTTCTTGTGTTGAACAATCCTTGCATACCAGGAATAAAACTCACTAGATCATGGTGTATAATTATTTAATAAGTTGTTGGATTCTATATGCAAATATTTTGTTGAGAAATTTTACATCTATGTTCATTAGAAGGATCGATCTGTAATTTTCTTTTCCTGTAGTATCTTTTTTTTTTTTTTTTCTTTTTCCAAAATCCTGTAGTATCTTTTTCTGGCTTTGGAATGAGGGTGATATTGACTTCATAAAATGTCTTGGGCACTGCACTTTCTCTCTTCCTCATTTTTTTTTGGAAGAATTTAAAGAAGAATTACTTTCAATTCTTCTTAAAATATATTTTTTAGAATTCTCCTCTGGAGACATCTGTTTGACTTTTCTTTGTTGGAAGATTTTTGATACCTGATTCAATCTCTTTGCTCGTAATCGGTTTGTTGAGTTCCTTAATTTCTTGTAGAGTCAATGTAGGTTGTTTATGAATTTCAAGGAATTTGTCAATTTCATTTAAGTGGTCTAGTTTGTTGCCATACAGCATTTCATAATATCCTCTTATGATCCTATTTATTTCTGTGGGGTTAGTCATGATGTCCCAACTTTCATTCCTGATGGTATTTGCATTTTATCTTTCTCTTTTTTTCCTAGCTAAGAGTTTGTTAGTTTTGCTGTTCTTCTAAAAAAAAAATACAGCTTTTGGTTTTGTAGATGTTGCCTGTAGTTTTTGTTTTTTGTTTTTGTTCTCAAACTCATTAATTTCTGCTCTAATCTTTCTTATTTCTTTCTTATTTGCTTTGGGAAGGGTTATTTTTGTAGTTACTCCAATTGTTCATATAGGTCTGTGAAGTTAGCTTCTTCCTTTTTTAAAGTGTATGTGCTCAAGGCTATAAATTTCCCTCTTAGCACTGAGTTAAGTCTATTCCATAATTTTGATAAGCCTTGTTCTCATTTTCATTCATCTTGAGATATTTACTAATTTACCTTGGAATTTTTTCTTTAACCCACTGATTGTTTAGAAGAATTTTGTTTATCTTCCATATATTTGTGAATTTTCCTCTTTGCAAACTACTGATCATCAGCTTCATTCCATTATGATCAGAGAAGGTAATTTGTATCGTTTCAATATTTTTAAAAATTTTATGACTTATTTTGTGCCTGAAAATGTGGTCTGTACTCAAGAAAGATCCATGGGCACTGGTGAAGAATGTATAACCTGCTGATTTGTGGTACAATATTCTGTATATGTTTGTTAGGTCTAGCTCATTTATCATATTGTTTAAGATCTCTGTTTCCTTGTTGATCTTCTGTCTAGTTGTTGTAGTGGTTCTATCTATTGACATGAAACATAATTCCTAATATTATTGTAGCAACATCTATTTCTCCTTTTAGTTTTGCCAGAGATTTTATTTATTTTTGGGCAGCATTGTTAGTTATTTAGATATCTACCACTATTCCTCCTTCCTACTGGACTGTTGTTTTAATTAGTATATAATGGTCTTCTCCATCTCTTATAACATTTTTCCATTTAAAATATTTTTATCCAATATTAAAATAGCTAACCCTGCTTCTTTAATGGTTACAGTTTGTGGGAAATATGTTTTCAAAACATTTCTTTTTCAATTTATTTGTATACATGATGCGTAAATACACACCAATGCCAATGTCTTGGTGAAGCCATCACAATCATTAGCATCTACATCAGACAACAAATTAGCCTTTGTGACACTTTGAAGTTTTTAGGACTCTCAAAATGAGAATGATTATGTTTTTCAACTAATCAATTCCTGTGGGTGTGGGACTTTTTGATTGGACTGTGTCAGTGAGGCATGAGGTGAGTCAAGTTGTGTCTCTACCCTCTTACTCAAGCTGATATAAATGGAGACACAGAGAGAGATACACACAGAGGAAAATGTTGATCCTGACATGTGAAAGACAGGATTGCAGGAAAACAGAGAAGACTTGATAACTGAAAAGTTTCCAGAATCTGGAACCAGCAGAGCACAGAGACACAAAAAGAAGCTCCAAAGCAATTTGGACTACAGAGCAGCTTAAGCCTCAGGAAATAAGCTAAGTCATATACCTGATAGCTCATAGCAGAACTCAAGAAGGAAGTGAAACAGCTGAGACTGACAGAGACGGCCAGAAAGAAATGAGCTCTGTGCCTTGTTGTTCACAGCTGAGCTCTGGGAGCTGGATCCAAGAGACAGTGATCCAGGAAGGGAAGTCAGAGACCTAGGCAGAAATCACCCAACATCTTGCTTCAACATGTGGCAACTGACTTTGGTGAGAAAGCATCTCTGATGATGCCTTGATTTGGAAATTTCATGGCCGCAGATCTGTAAACTTTTACCCTAAATAAAATTCCCATTATAAAAGACAACCCAATTTTGGTACTTTGCATCAGCATCCCTGTGGCAAAGGAAGACAGAAATTAATACCAGGGTAATGGAGTTTGTGCCACTTGCAATTAGCAAAAATATTGGAATGACTTTATAAATGTTTAAAGGGTATCTTTTGCAGGAACTGCTAGATGTTTGATAGAAAAGGCCTAGATAGCTTTGAAGAGACTGTTGGTCAAAATATGAATGCTAAAGATAGTTCTGTTAAGGACTTAGAAATGATAGCTGAACATAATGTGATCCTTGTTTTAAAGTGTCAGAGAACATAGCAAAATTGACTCCTAATGTTAGGTGAAAGATCAGATTTGAAAATGATAAGCTTGGACATTGAACTGAGGAGATTTCCAATGTAAATGTGGAAAATTCAGAATGGCATCTCCTTGCATCTTATAGCAAAATTCACATGGAAAAAAAGCTAAGCTGAGAACTAAACTCCTGGGCATGGAGAAACCAGAGACTGATGATTTGGTAAATCACAAGCTTCTGGAAAACAAGTCCACAGAGCATAGTCCATGTGAGGACTCGCCTAAACTTGGAACTTGTAAGTCAGGATTGGAAATGTAGTTATCCAGGATGGACTTGTGGAATGTCTTACTGTCTGATGGCCGGGTCCCCTGTGAACTGCAAAACTGATGAGCTATTTGTGAGATCTGTATGAATTAAACCACTGTCAACCTGGAGTAATAGGAATAGGGAGGGGAGAAGTTGAATGAAAAATGGCTTCATGAGGAAAACTGTGGAAACTGAGTTCTGGACTTGGGACACCTTTTCAGGTCAGGAAAGGGACCCCACATGTGTGTTTGGAAAGTGTGAGTTTGTCCGAGCATTTGAAGAAGGTGTCTCTTACAGCCCATTGTTAAGGGAGACTTTGGCTGCCTCAGGCTACAGAAAGGGTGAAGCACATTCCTCGGTGGTTGGGGAGAGTTAGGTTACCACCCCACTGTACTGAGGAGATTGGGCCTCTATGCCAGAGATTGGGGAGAATTTTGCCTCCATCCCACTGTATAAGGTTGCTGAGACTGTCCCCCATCCCCCAGAGACTGGGGAATGTGTGGACATCACCTCAATGTTCTTTGAAAGTGAGGTCTGGAGATCAACTGCCACCCAGATCCTTGATGAGGAGCCAAGAAGATGGTCATTAGGCAAGTACATGTAAAGGCTGGACCTCCATGAGGCCCTGAAAAGAAAACATCATTCTAGAGATGACTCACACTTTGAAATCTAATTGAGTATGTCCTGCAAGTTTTCAGAGCTCTTCGTGATACATGACTTCTGTTTTTCTTCCAATTTCTCATTAGAGTAATGCAAATGTTTAAACTGTGACTGTCCCTCCTTTGCATATTGGAATTAGATAACTTGTTTTCTAAGATTCACAGGTCTACAGCTGCAGAGGAACTTTGTACCAAGAGAAACTGCATTCCTATAACTGATTTCGATGTGATTTTTGTACTGAAATGATTTAAGGTTTTGAAATATTGTGATGTAATGATTGCATTTTGCACATGGAAAGAACATGTCTTTTTGGGATTCAGAGGGTGAAGTGAAAAGTTTGGAGTTCTTTTATGAATCCCCCAAAAATAATGTTATGTTTTTGAACGAATCCATCTGTGTGGGTGTGGAGCTTTTTGATTGGATTATATGGGTTAGGCTTGTGTCTGAGTCCCTGACATCTTACTGGAGCTGATATAAACAGAGACACAGAGAGAAAGAGACCGAGGGGAAAAGGAAGTCATCAAATTGATCCTGCCATGTAAGAAAGAAAACTGCAGGAAAACAGAGAAGCTCCAAAGGCTTGATGATGGAGTTCCCAAAGTCTGGAAACAGCAGAGCACAGAGGCATGGAAAGAAGCCCACTAGCAAATGGGCCCACAGAGCAGCTAAATTTTATTTTAGAAAATAAAATTGCAATATTCTAGCCATCATCCAAAAGAGAAGAAGGAAGGTGTTTTAATTTGCCAGAACTTCTGTAACAAAGGATCAATGACTGGTTTACTTAATCAACAGAAATGTATTTGAAGGATGAAAGTCCTAAATGAAGATGTCAGCAGGATCATACCTACTCAGAAAACTGTAGACTTATGTTGATGGCTTGCCAGTATTCCAATACTCAATCTGTCACATGACCGTCTTTCTATCTGTTCATCCTCTGCTCAGATCTCTGCTTTAACGTTCTCTAGTCATATCAAATTGAGGGCCATTATGGTTTAGTTTGGCCTCATTTTAAGTAAGGGGAATTTAGAAGATGCTATTTACAAATGAGATCTCCTTTACAGGACCCAGGCTTAGGATATGAACATATCTTTTTTGGGACATGTTTCATTTCCATAATTGAAGGGAAATACTTCAAAGCAACACAAATTTCCTCTGTAGAAATGAATCAAAAATAAAATATTTGTTATATAAAACACAATAAAATTGATGCAATTCTTTCTTGAACATATTAGATATATAATTTGATATTTCCAAATAAAAATAATAATCAGCTTCTATTACGTCTTATGCATTATTTTTGGGTACATATTTCTGATCAAAATTATTCTATAATGATCTCACTATAGTCAATGACTTTTTACTTCAAAATCTCTGGATTTTTCAAGGTTTTTCCATGTTGCATGATTTATCATAATTTCATTTTTATGGTTCAGCAATATTTGTTGAAAACATTACATTGAATGAAATAAGCGAGGCACAAAATTTTTGAATGATTCCACTTCTATGAAATATCTAGAATAAGAAATTCATGGAGCTAGAAAGTAGCTGAAAAATTACCAGAAGCCAATTGGAAGATGAAATAAGGAGTTATTGTTTAATTTGTACATAGTCTTTATTTTGGGTTATTAAAAAGGCTTGTTCATGAGTGGAGCTGATGATAGCAAATTTTAAAAGTAATTAATGGCAATTTTACACTTAAAATAATTAAAATGGTCACTTTTGTGACATGTATATTACCAAAAAGTTGTAAAAAATAGAAAAAAAATTAGAGCTTTAATCTTATTTAGATTTTTAAATATATATTTTGAACTTACTAAAATAAGTTCAACAACACACCACTCTGTTGTGCAATGTTTGTTACAGATTATGAGATAATATCAGACTATTAACACCAACTATGGTTCATAGGATACATTTGGCATATTTTTCCATATCCCCCCTATAATTAATGCAGTACATCATTGGCATTGATGAAAGAATATAATGGTGTCACTGTTAACTATAGTGCATAGGTTATATTAACTGTATTTTTCCAATGCTTCTTATTCCCACAACCCTGCAATAGTGACATGTATCACTTGTAGTTCACAGAAGGACATTCTTGCATTTTTACTGTTAACCACAATTCTCATCCACCTCTGGGTTCACTGTGTTATTCAGTCCTTACATTATTCTCTAGCTTTCTTTAAATTAACATTTACACCCTTAGACTAACCTTTTCAGCTACAATCCCATTTATAAACAAGCTGCTATTCACTGTAATGTTTCCTCAACTCTATCCATTTCCACACATTTACAGTCAAGTTACTTAAAGTTTCTACATACATTAAGCATCAGCACACCTTCATAGCTACTCTCTTATCTTCTAATAACCTATACTCTAGGTTTTAACTCCATATGTTTATTTTTCATATTCAGTTCATATTAGAGAGACCACGTTATATTTATCCTTTTGTGTCTGGCATATTTCACTTAGCATGTCTTCAGGTTTCATCCATGCTACCATATGTGTCCCAATCTCATTTCTTCTTACTGTAAGATAGTATTCCTTTGTATGAATACTTCACATTTTGTTTATTAATTCATTGGTTGATGGACATTTGGTTGTTTCCATCCTTTGGCAACTGTGAATAATGCTGCCATGAACATCAATGTGCAGTTATCTGTTCATGTCACATTTTACAGTTTTTCTGGATATATTTCTATGAGGAGAATTTCTGGATCATATGGCAGTTCTACATTTAGCTTTCTGAGGAACTGCCGAACTGTCTACCCCAGAGGTTGCAACATTTTACAATCCCAACGAAAGTGAAGGTGTCTTCCTATTTCTCTACATCCTCTTCAGCACTTATTGATTACTGTTTTATTAATTTTTTAAATTAATAAAATTACCATTCTATGTGGTTTGAGATGATATCTCATTGTTTTTGATTTGCATTTCCCTAAAAGCCAGTGATATTGAATGTTTTTTCATTTGCTGTTAGGCCAGTTGCATTCCCTCTTTGGAGAAATGTCTATTTAAGTGCTTTGCCCATTTTTGCTCTTTTATTGTTGAGTTTCTTTTCTTGCCTGATTGCTCTAGCTCTAATATCTAGCACTATACTGAACAACAGTGGTAACAGTGAGCATCCACATCTTGTCCCTCATCTCTACAGGAAAGCTGACAGTCTTTGACCAGTGAGTATAATGTTAGCTGTGGGTTTTTAATAAATGACCTTTATCACATTGAGAAAGTTTCCTCAATTCCTATCTTTTGCAGCATTTTTTATCAAGAAATGATGCTATATTTTGTCAAATGCCTTTTCTGTGTCAATTGATAGGATCATGTGATTTTATTCTTTTATTTATTAATGTAGTATATTACACTGATTTGATTTTCTAGTGTTGTACCACCCTTGAATGCATTGTCTAAAATCTAATTGATCATGATGAATAACTCTTTTAATATGTTGTTGGATTGGATAAGCAATATTTCGCTGAGGATTTTTACATCCATATTCATTATGGAAATGGGTCTGTAATTTTATTTTCTCATAATATCTTTACCTGGTATTAGGGTGATATAGGCTTCATAGAATGAATTTGGTAGTGTTCCTTCTTGCTCAATTTTTTTGGAAGAGCTTGGGTAAGATTGATATTAAATCTTCTTTGAATGTTTGATAGAACTTATCTGTTAAACCATCTGGTCCTGGGCTTTTCATTTTGGAGAATTCTTTGATGACTGTTTCAATCTTTACTTGTGATTGGTTTGTTGAGGTCATCTGTTTCTTCTAGGGTCAGTGTAGATTGTTCATATATTTCTAGGAGTTATCCATTTTATCTATATTGTCTAGTTTGTTGGCATACTGTTGTTCATAGTAACCTCTTATGATCTATTTTATTTCTGTGGCATCAGTAGTAATGTCACCATTTTCATTTTTTATTTTATTTCAGTTTCTTTTTTTGTCATTCTGGCTAAGGGTTTGTCAATTTTGTTAATCTTGAAGAACCAATTTTTGGTTTTGTTAATTCTCTTTCTTTAAATTTTATTTATATCTGCTCTTATCTGTTATTTCATTCATTCTACTTACTTTGGGACAAGTTTTCTGTTCTTTTTCTACTTCCTCCAGCTGCAAAGTCAGGTTATTGAATTTAGTGCTTGCTTCTTTTTTAATGTAAGCATTGAAGTCTATAAATTTCCCTCTCAGCTTTGCCTTCACTGAATTCCATAGGTTCTGATATGTTGTGCTCTCATTTTCATTTGTGTCAAGATATTTATTGAGTGTATTGTTTTATCTCCATATATTTGTGAATTTTTCTTTTTTCCAGACCTTGCTGATTTCCAACTTTATTCCATTATGATCAGAGAAAGTGCTTTGTATAATTTAAATCTTACTGAATTTATTGAGATCAGTTTTGTGACCCAACATATGGTTTATCCTGGAGAAATATCCATGAACACTTAAGAAGAATGTATATCCTGCTGTTTTTGGTTGAAATGTTCTCTCTTTGTCTTTTAGGTTTAGTCCATTTATCATACTATCCAAGTTCTCTGTTTCTTTATTGATCCTCTGACCAGATGTTCTATCCAATTTTGAGAATGCTGTATTCAAGTCTCCAGCTATTATTGTAGAGATATATATTTCTCCTTTCAGTCTGGCCAGTGTTTCCCTCATGTATCTTGCGGTATCCTGGTTATGTGCATTTACAATTACTCTTGTTATTTCTTCCTGGTAAATTTCCCCTTTTATAATACAACATATCATTCCTTGACTCTAATAACAATTTTCACTTTAAAATCTATTTAATCCAATATAAGTATAGGTACTCAAGCTTTTTATTTTTTTGGTTACTGCATGTGTGGAATATCTTTTTCCAGCCTTTCACTTTCAATCTATTGGTATCCTTGGGTCTCAGGTGAGTCTCTTATAGGCAGCACATAGATGGCTCATATTTTCTTAGCCGTTCCATTCTACCTATCTGTGTCTTTGGATTGGGAATTTAATCCATTAGCATGCAATGCTATTGCTGTAAAGGCAGTTCTTATTTCACCCATTTTGAACTTTGGGTTTTATCTGTCATATTTTATTTTCACCACTCTTTTTTACACTTATAATTACTTTTAATTATATAATCTTCATTTCTAGACTGTCTTCCAAGCCTCTTACTCCTGTCCTTTCTTTTTAGGCTATAGCACGCCCTTTAGTATTTCCTGCAAAATGGGTATCTTGGTAAAAACCTCTCTGACTTTTTGTTTATCTGTAAATATACTAAAGTTGTCCTCATTTTTGGAAGATAATCTTGCTGGATTTAAGATTCTCTTTCTCTTGAAGTATCTTAAATATATCATGCCACTGCCTTCTCTCTCTCTTTTTTTTTTGTGTGTGCTGTTTTTATTTCTGAGTTGCAAAGATTATTTCCCCTTCCCCATGTTTTTAGAATTTCCTGTATTCCCCCATTCAATCTTGGCTGCCACAACCAGACAGATAGAAAGTGCAAGGACCTTCTTTTTCTTGCATCTTTAGTGGAAACCTTAGCAGCAGATATTAGCTGCTCCAGGTCTGTCATAGATGCATTGCCTTCTTCCTTTCATGATTTCTGATGAAAAATTGGCACTTATTTTTATTGGGTATCCCTTGTATGTTATGCATTGCTTTTCTCTTGCAGGATCTTAAATATATCATACCACTGCTTTCTTGTTTTAATGGTTTCTGATGAGAAATTAGCACTTAATCTTATTCGGTATCCCTTATAAGTTATGCATCACTTTTCTCTTGCTGCTTTCAGAACTCTTACATTGTCTTTGGCATTTGACATTCTGATTGGTATGTGTCTTGGAGTTGGTTTATTTGGATTTATTAAGATGGGAGTACACTGTGCTTCTTGGACATGGATATCTTTGTCCTTCAATAGGTTTGGGTAATTTTCTTTCATTAATTCTTCAAATATTCCTTTTGCCTCTCTTCTCTTCTCCTTCTGGGCACCCATGACACATATGTTGACATATCTCTTACTGTCATTTAGTTCCCTGAGACCCTGTCCCATATTTTACATTATTTTCTTCAACTGTTATTTTGTATGTTTGCTTTTGGAGGATATGTCTTCAAACTCACTGATTCTTTCTTCCCCCTCAAATTTGCTGTTATATGCCTTCAGTGTCATTTTAATTTTTATTTATTGCCTCTCTCATTCCCATAAGATCTGCTATTTTCATATGTATGATTTCAACTTCTTTGTGCTCATTTAGTGTCTTCTTAATATCCTTAATCTCATTAGCCATCTCATTGAATTTATTAAGAAGATTTGTTGGAATACTTATGATTATTGTCTGATATCCGTTATGTCATCTGGAAGATCATCTTATTGCTTTGATTGGGTCATATCTTCTTGTTTCTTGGTATGGATTGTAATTTTTTTTGGTGTCTTGGCATCTGACTTACTAGACGTAATTATTTTGGGCACAATTTCTCTCTTCATTTAGGTATTTCTTGCCATTTCTCCCTTGCTGGTTGTGTCGTTGGAGCTGAGGATGTAGTTGGTATTATAAGCTATGGAGGCTGAAGCTGCCTGCATTGTCCTTCTAGGGGTGAGGGTGGAGCCATAGGCACTCAGTAGTCTAGTTTGTGCAAGTCAAAAGGTACTGCAGTTTCCCAGGTAGGCTGAGGCAACACCAATCTGCTCTTATCTATTGGGGAAGGGCAAGGGTGGAGATGTAAATGAAGGCACTCAACAAACCAGTTTGTGCAGACCAAAAGCACCTGCAGTTACCCAGAAAGGCTGAAGAAATATAGCTTCCCTCCCATCCTATTGGATTGAGGGGATGAAGTCTCAGGTGTCCAAATATTCAATCTGTGCTCACCAAAAATGCCTACAGTTATTTGGAGAGCCTGGTGCAGGTCCCACCAGGTTCCTCCCTGCTAGGCTAGGGCTACAATCCCATGTGGGTGGAAAGAAGCCAGTTTCTACCATCACTATTATTGTCAATCAGTCCTACTTCCCCTCTTGCTGGGAATTAACTTAAAATGGTGGCTTTCAGCCTCTTTCCATCTAGGGCAGCTTCAAACTTAAGCTCTTCTTAGGATTATACTTTACTCTGCCAAATTTACTAATCAGTAGCTGAAGTCAGTGTCCAACTGTTTCTTCCTCCCCCATTTTTGGGAAATGGAGATTTCAACTCTAGCAATGGGATAGCTCTCAAGGAGGCTTATGCTGCAGCACCAGCCGCCATGGCATGGAAGTCTCTACTCATTTTTCAAGGAAGTTGCAGGATGCTCTTCTGGTCTCCTGGGCTCCTCAAACAGGTGCTTTAGATAGCTCTGGGTGATTACTCCCTGCCTGATTACTCCAAATGCCTGTCAAGTCATGCATCTCAACAGAGCTGCAAAACCTACTATCCAGTTTGGTAGCCTCACCCAGGACAAATAACAATGAGATAATGATGGACAATGACCATCCCAAGGAACAGAGAAAGTCTATAACTGCAAGCAAATTAGTCCCATCCATCTGCCTCTTGGGTTCTAAGCCCCCTCTCAATTAGAGGCAGAGTGGGAATCACCATCCTAGAGTCCTCATGACTGGGGTAGGAACAATGGACTAGAGTAGACTTACTGTTATTCTACTATAGACTTATGGTTATTCTAGCAATGGAGGAACTTTTATCATTGATGTGGAGGCCATGGTCACTGGAGGTTCTAAGGGGAGAGAGAGGGGAAAATAGGTATCATATAGTGGCATTTTCAGGACATTGGAATTGTCCTCAATGACATTGTAATGACAATTACAAGCCATTATATATCTTGTCATAACTTACAAAATTGTGCAGGATAGAATTTAAACTATTTTGTAAACTACAATCCACACTTGGTGGCAATGTTCCAAAAAGTGTCCATCACTTTAACAAATATACCACACTAATGAAGGATGTTGTTAATGTAGGAAGTGTAGGAGGGGTAAGGAGTGGGGCATATGGGAATTCTCTACATTATTTATGTAACATTCACATAAATTAAGTATGTTTAAAATTTTTAAAGTATTTTAATAATTAAAAAAGCAAGCAAATAAAGAGAACCTGTAAATGAGTCCGTGTTACACTGAGTAACATAAATGCCAATGGAAGGGCCACTTATGGGGTGCTGAATTCCTGAGCTCTCTGACAGGCTTATAGTTTCTTGATATGTCTAGAACCCTCAGGAGCCCTGCTATTTGAGGCACTGTTTACTGTGGCAGTCAATGAGATTCTGCTGACACTTGCTTAAGTGTAACCTGGAATGACCTCCAAACTCACTTTGAAATCTCTCAGCCATAAAAACCCATTTGCATTTACCATTTCCCCCTTTTAGTGAAAGTCATTTTCCAGATGCATTGCTAGTTGCTGCTTCATAAGAATCCCTTGGTGCCAGGGAATCTCATCCCCAGGAGTCATGTCCCATGCTGGGTTGGGGAGAAGGTAGTAGACACAAAAATCTATTCTGTCAGTGTATGTCTTTTGATTGAGGAGTTTCAGTCCATTAACATTCAATGTTATTACTGTAAAGGCTTTAATTTTTCTATTTTATCTTTGGTTTCCTGTTGTCATATCTTACTATTGTCTATCTTTTTACCTTTTTAGTGACCCTTACTAATAATCTTCTTTTCTACTTTCTTCTCACAGGCTCTCTCTCCTGTCTTCCTTTCAGGCTGGAACATTACTTTTACTATCTCTTGTAAATCCAGTCACTTGGTCACAAATGCTCTCATTTTTGTTTGTCTATGAAGACTTTAAACTAACTCTCACTCTTGAAGGAAAATTTTGCTGGATAAGGAATTCTTGACTGGCAGTTTTCTCTTTAAGTACCTTAATTAAATATATCATACAACTGTCTTCTTGCCTCCATGATTTCTGATAAGAAATCAGCACTTAGTCTATTGAGCATCCTTGTATGTGATGAATTGCTTTTCTCTTGCTGCTTTTGGAATTATTTTTCTCTGGCATTTGACATTCTGAATAGTAGGTGTCTTAGAGTAGGTCTGTTTGGATTTAGTCTGTTTGGGATGTATTGTCTTTCTTGCATATTGATTTAATTTATTTCATAAGGGATGGGAAATTTTCAGCCATTGTTCCTCAATTTCCTGTCTGCTCCTTTTCTATTCTCTTCTCCTTCCAGGACGCCCGTAAGACATGACTGTGTGATTCAAAATGCCATTCATTTTCCTAAGATGCTGTTCAATTTTTCCCATTCTTTTCTCTTTCTGTTCTTCTGTCTTTTCAATTTCAGATGCCCTGTATTCCAGTTCATTTATTCATTCTTCAGCCAACTCAAATCTGTTGTTATATGCTTCTAGTGTATTTTTAATATTCATCCATTGTGTATTTCATTCCCATAAACTCTATTATTTTTCTTTGCAAGCTTTCCAGTGTCTTCTTAATATGCTTTATCTCTTTAGTTATATTTTCCTTCTATCTCTTGATTTGGTTTAGGAGATTTGTATGAATATCATTGATTAGTTATTTAATTTCTGTGTCTTATCAGGATTTTTTATTTATTCCTTTGGTGACCCAAATCTTCCTGTTTCTTTGTATGGCTTGTAATTTTTTGCTGATGTCCAGGCACCTTGTTGTGTTGGTGAGTTTACTCTGATGGTCAATATTTCTTTCTTGCTTTGTAGTTTTGTTTCACTGCTCTTCTTGGTCAAATTATTCTAAAATTTTAATTCACACATACTTCAGTTTTGAAACAGGGCTATGGACCTATTAAAGTGGCACAGAGCAGATCCACTGGGTGCTGTGGACATGAGAAACTCCTGAGAGAATTGTCTTCTTCTGTTCTCCTGGCCTGTCAGCAGATACCCCTCTTTGGTGAATATTTACTCATAGGTGATTCTTTCAAGTTCCACTGGCTGGTGTATGTTAGCCAGTTAGTGCCACAGTTCATGGTGGGGCCCTGCTTTTTAAACTTGCTGAGAGAAACCACACTCAGCTCTCAACACCTTCCCTCTCCCCTGATAGAAATACACCCATTCTTCTCTCAGTGTGCCAATAAAACACAGGTTCTGCAGAAGCTATTTGCCTTGAGAGTTGGGGTTGGACACTGTTTCCAGCCATGGAGAAGAATAATTCATAGTTTTCCTTCTGGCCTCGTCATCTCTCTTTCCCCAGTCCATCTTGGATGATCAGACCCTGAATTGTTGTCCCATTTATTTTTCACACTTTAACATGCAAATTCCATACCAATAAGTCTAGGGTAGTTATTACTTCTTACTCACTAGGTCCAATCAGCATAATGTCATTAATATAATGAACCATTGTGATGTCCTCTGGAAGGGAAAGATGATCAAGTTCCCCAGGGACTATACTATGACATGGGGCTGAAGAGTTCATATATCCCTAAGGTAGGGCAGTTAAGGTGTTTTGTTGGAATTACCAGCTGAAAGAAAACTGTTTCTGGTGGTGTTTACTAAAAGGGAAAAGAAAAACGCATTTGTGAGATCAATCACTGCATACCAGGTACCTGGGGATGTGTCGATTTGCTCAAACAATGAATTCACACCTGGAAAAGAGCTGTAATTTATGTCACCACCTTGTTAAGCTTATGCTGATCCCCTGTTATCCTCCAACACCCACAAGCTTTATCCACAGACCAATTAGGAGAAGTGATTGAGGATATGGTGGAAATCATCACTCTAGCTTCCTTTAGGTTCTTGATGGTGGCAATAATCACTGAAATTCCTCTTGAAAACAATAGTTTTTGGTTTAATATTTTTGGTAGGAGATAATCTAATGGCTTCCCATTGGCCTTTCCCAGTGTTATAATTATCAAAATCTTTTGGGTGCTGCCTCAACAATCGCCTCAAAATTGAACTTTGGCATAGTTAAGCAGATTTCTAGCCGTGGGACATAAAATCCCCCAGAATGCAAACACTTACTTGTAACCACCTCCTAACCACCCACACGCATCACCTAAAACCTACACTGATCACAAATGATACACTAACCGTCTCCACTTCCATGGACTTCTAGTCATTTTCCCTTTTTATGCCTATTTGTTTTAAACAACCAATGCTTGACTTCCATGAGAAATCTACTAACCTCTACCTCTGGACCTCAATAATACTGCAAGCACATGGGTCCCTCTTATTCTGCTTGTTTAACCCCTACCTGAAAATTGAGTCATACAAGCTAAGCATGCTTCCCATCATCACCGCATCACACCCTTATCTTCCTGGGACCTGTGAATAACTATCATTTCTCATGCATTATGTCCTCAGTTAACCATGTCGTTACAACTGATCTCCACCTGGTGCCAAATTTAAAATCCAACTTAACTAATGTGAAATGCCTACCTTAATAGTCCTCACTCTTTAGGTCACTGAACAAAATGGTAAGTGCTCCAGTTGCTCAGTGTATCTATTCAAATAATGCATTCTGGAACTGGAGAAATAATTAAAGAATGGATTGAGTCACTGTGAGACAGATCTGAGATAAATCTCCATGGATATGTTTATGAAGATAAGCATCTACTCTGACTTGTGGACCAAAACAACATTTTGCATTTCTGAAAATTAATGTCAGTTCAGAGACAGTGTCTAGTAATCTCCCAAATGTGTGATAATTTCCTTGTTCCCAATTAACAGTTACACTAGTAAAAAGCCAAAGTCCCTTTAGGGAAGGCTGTAAGTACGATTAACAATACATGTTTGGTAACGTAGCCTCTCTTTCATTTAAGGTGTTCTGTGTCTGTAAATTTTCTCAAGTCTGGGGATAGATTGAGGGGCCATGTCTTTTTTAAAAAATTTTTGTAATTGAATTTATATTTTTGTTTACTTGACCTAGGACTCTTCTGCTTATATAGATGAAATAAGAATTTAGTAGATGGCCCATGAATTTCATGTGTAGGTACCTTATGATCAATTAGCTAAAGCCATATGTCTCTTTGAGTCAAACTATTCTTATTACTGTTTTGACTATGCTTTCTTTTTGGCAGCCACACTTACCTTGTCTTTGGTGATTAAGTGCTGCAACTTGGCCTCTACCATCCTGGGGTCTGATCATCTCCTTTGTGTTTAAAGCTCTAATTTCAGTGACAGCCATTCTGACAGTAATATCTGACTTCCAGAGATAACAACCACAGAGCTCTTCAGTGATAATAGAGTTGCTCTCTCAAATTCTTCTTCCTTATAGTCACAGTGAAAGGTGTGTCCTCTGGGCACTTCTCATGAGGGTGAGAAATTCTTCCATGAAAAATCCTCTTTAATGTTCCATTCTCTTTAAGCCTTTGGATCCCATCATCTACATTATGCCTGGGTGATACTTCATTTTCAAGTGGATGTGGTATAAACAAGAATATGTAGGCCCTGAAGTCCCTGAAGGCATAAGCATATTAGAGGAGGAAGTACCTCAAATGCCCATGAACACCACTCCTTCCACTTAGCTTCTATCTTCCATCTTCCTGGCCACATCTATGGCCTTTTGGAAAATTTCCCATGGTTAGTTGACTGAGAAATGGAAAACTTGGACCTTCAGCTTTATATGCTTGTATCACCCACAAGTGGACAGCTGCAACACTATAGCCCCTTTCTAGAAAGTCCTTGGAGGGCAGTGGTGAAGTAAAATCCTCCCAGTATGCATGATTCATGCAATGCAAATGGATGATCATTTTACATGGAAGGAAAAATGTCCAGATATGTGATAGTTTGCTTATTCATTCAGCTGGATGGCCAGAGAGTTTGAAGGACCATGATGGAAAAATTGTTGACATGGAATATGAGGGGGATGTATGTGGATAGACTTTTCTGAGTGTGTGAAAAATGTGAATATATTTGTTTTCCATGTAAATATTTAATGTAGACTTCAGCAGGGAGTATTTTAATAATAAAATGTAAAAAATGACTCATTCTTTGGATGCTAGTCAATTTCTTTTGCCAGGCGTTCTTTCATTGTACAATGGACTCATGAAAAAAGTTGTGGTGGCAGAGATGAAAGTTACACATGGTTTCAGCAACATGGACTGGGAAGCAGGTGTGGCTCAATCGATAGAGCTCCCGTTTATCACATGGGAGGCCCCGGGTTCGCTTCCCGGGGCCTCCTTGTGAGGGCAGGCCGGCCCGCGCGGCACGATCAGCTGATGCAGCAAGACCTCACAACAAGGGGGAGATAAGCAGACACAGAAGAAACACACAACAAATGGACACAGCAAACACAAGCAGCAAGGGGGGGATAAATAAATAAACAAATAAATCTTTAAAAAAAAAAACATGAACTGCCACTCCCCAAGGCTAGCCTGGCTACAGCCACTCTAGACTATCCAGTCTGCAAGTAGCAGAGATGAACTTTGAGTCCAATAGGGCACCATTCCCCAAGGTGTTGAACCAGCTAACTGGTGACAGGCTCATATGATTGAGCTGCTCCCAACATGGAAATGTTTGTGGTTTGTTCTTATTGGAATACTCTTAATCTAGATATGGATTGCCTTCTCAGCACTCAATGATTTGGCAAGAAGTGACATACATGAACTTGAAGAATGCCTTACTTTTGTGGTGGCTTGGAGCTATATACTCCAGAAAAACATGATCTTTAACTTAATCTATACTTTCAGGTGTGAGTCATTGTAAATAGGACTTTTTAATTAAGTTGCTTCAGTTAAGGTGTGGCGCAGCTGAATTAGGATGGGTCACAGAGACTTAGGTTGAAGAATTATATGGAACAACATAGAGAGAGGGAAAGCAACATAAGGATCAGCCAGAAACCATATTTCAATATACCTCAGAAAATAAAGGAGAAACCAGGAGAGGTTACAATATACATTGCTTTGTGGCAGAAATTCAATGACCAAGCATCACTGGCAGCCAAACCCAGAACATCACAGCCTTCTGGGATAAAGTATCAGCTTGATGATGCCTTGATTTTCTGCATCTCCTAAACTCAAAATTATGAGCCAATATTTCCCATTGTTTAAGCCAACACATTGTCTAATATTTGTTTTAGCAGTCAGGAAACTAAAACTTGCACCATCTTGATATTCCGTATGTATTGCTTCTGAGCAAAGAAATTACTTTGTGGTGCTTGAAATGTAGCAATGGACATATGCTTTTGAAATTGACTTACCTTATCATGTTCCCCATCATCCTGAAATAGCTTTGTTTGATATTGAAGACTCAATATTAGCACCAGCTCTGTGGTAACACCTTGCAGCACTGGGTCAGTGTTCTTCAAGAAGGTGTATATACTCTGATTCAGCATCTAATATTTGCTGCAGTTTTTCCCACAGCCAGAAGAAAGGGGTCCAGGAATCAATGAGTGGAAATGGGAGTGGACCCACTCATTAATACTTTTAGTGTTTCAATCAGAAATTTGTTGCCTATGTAACTGTGACCTATGTCTCTGCTGGCCTTAATACCTTAGTTAGAAAGGGAGGACTGTTTCAAGGAGGAGACATGAATCGTTCCATGGAACATGATATTAAGATTGCCAGCGGGGAAGCGGGAGTGGCTCAGTCAATAGAGCCCCCGTTTACCATATGGGAGGCCCCGGGTTCGCTTCCCAGGGCCTCCTTGTGAGGACAGGCCGGCCCGCGCAGCCTAGTGGGCTGACGCAGCAAGCCCTCACAACAGGAAGCGGGTGTGGCTCAACCGATAGAGCCCCCGTTTACCATGTGTGAGGCCCCGGGTTCGCTTCCCGGGGCCTCCTTGTGAGGGCAGGCCGACCCACGCGGTGCGAGGGGCTGATGCAGCAGGACCTCACAGCAAGGGGAAGATAAGCAGA
>JAQZBX010007129.1:0-51344 GCA_029593785.1 Cabassous unicinctus
ACCGGGAGATTCTTCCATGGCTCCCCAATACTGTCTTTCCTTTACCTACCCAGCAAATGAATTCTGGATGTCTTCCCCACAGCTCTGAGAAGCATAACATCTATAAGTCTTCTCAGCCAACTTTGTCTGGGAAGGGTTGGAACAATAACCCCCTCAGAGCTTGGCCCCAGTGATGCAAAGTCACTAATCTAAAGTCATGATCAGCAATTTGCCCACTGTTGATCTTAAGGAAGTGAAATTTTACGTCCCTTTCTGTCACCAGGGAGCTAACCAGGTGCCATATGACCTGCCCCAAGTGTGGGCCTGTAACTTCCACATGAAGAGAGCAATTTGCCAGTCTTTAAAATAATTTTTACCAGCCTCTTCTTCCCACTTTTCTGTGGATTCTCTGCAGTGTTCTACTAGATTCTGGAGTTTTGAAATGATTCTTTCATACACTTTCTGCCTGTTTAATAGTTGTTCTGGTGGAGAGACTTAATCCTGAAGCTTTATATTCCTTCATCTTCCTATTACATTAACTTTTGAACTAAAGTATACCACTATTGTTTTGGATGTATCCCATTCTTTTAAGTATGACAAGCTACATCCTATATAACTTGAATGAATTAGTTCTGTGATTTCTGTGGTAGAACGGAGCACCTTTGTCATTATAAAGTTTTCTCTTCAACTCAAGAAATATTGCTTGCCTTATAGTTTACAAATTCTTATAGGGTAATTATATCAGTTTTCTTTTAGTTGAGTTTTCAATGATGTATCTTTTCCTGTCCTTATTTTAGCATCTTTTCTTTATCTTTACTTGAAGCTATGTAAGTGAACACAGGTTTCTTTTAAGATCTGTCAATCTTATTATTTTATTTTCAATGTTCTTTTCATTTACATTTAATTTAATTTAATTACAGATACATTTGTAATATCTGTCATCTTATTATTTGCTCTATTTGCCCTGTTTTGTGTTCCTTTCTCTCTTCTACCTCTCCTTTCTGATTAATAGATTTTATTGTCCCACTTTTTTCCTATGTTAGCTAAGCAGTTACACATGCTTTAGTGTTTTCATTTGATGTTATAACATTCATTATTGATTTAATAAAGCCTAGTAGAAATTATTTCTTGTACCACTTTCCCTGAAATGTTATTATTTAGAACATTGAAAATTTAATTTCTTGTGTTTGCATTATTTTATCACAATTTTTAATTGTACACAAATCTCAAACCCTCTCAGCCATGGCTGCTATTGCTTATTTAGTCAATATTCCTTATACATTAATATATTTAACATTTTAACTGTCCTTTCTTCTTAACAGTGTGGGTGCTCCCCTTTGTGACTGTAGCAGTTTGGCAGTTTGATATAGTTGTGAATTCCAAAAATAGATATTGGATTATGCTTGTAAACTAGTTTATTAATCTGGACATGATTAAGTTATGATTAGGGCTTTAACTGGGCCATGCGAGTAGGGCGTTGAGCCCCACCCCTTGGTGGGTAGAGAATCAAATATAAAAGGCATGGCAAAGGACAGAGTTGTAGTAGTTTTAATGTTGTAATTTTGATGCTTGAGCCCGGGGAGCCAAGTAGACAAAGGAGCTTGATCGTGAGGAAGGAGAGAAGGCCCCGGGATAGAGACAAGCCATTGTCTGATAGTCTACAGCTGACCTTGTGGAGGAAACAGAGGGCCTAAGCCCAGAGAGAAATGCAGCCCCAGGAAGAGAGGAACACAAGAAAACTGAACCCTGTCAAACATCGGCAGCTGCCTTGCTCCAGCACGTAGCAACAGACTTTGTTGAGGGAAGAAACTAATGCTTTATGGACCAGTAACTGTAAGCTTCTACCCCACACAAATACCTTTTATAAAGACCAACAGATTTTCTTGTCTTTTGCATCATCACCCATTTGGCTGACTAATACAGTGACCATTTTCCTTCTCCTGAATATTTTTCATTGTAATGCAAATCAGCAGGGTTACTGGCAACATATTATCCCAGATTTTATATGTATGAAAGACATTTAAGTTGCATTTATTTTTAGATATCATGGTTTCTTAGTATAGTTTTTTTGCTATTATTTTATTTAACACATTAAAGATATCACTAAATTTTATTGTAATATTCATAGTTTATGTTAACAAGTCAACTGTCACTATTATTAGTGTTTCTTTGAAGAAAATGTATTTTAACTATAAAATTTTATATTTTGGTTTTCAGAAATTTTATTATGATGCCCTTAGAATGATTTTTGTTCTATTCATCTTACTTGGAACATGCCAAGCATTTTTATATGTGAATTTTTTCTCCTATGTTTCTTCTGCATGCCCCATCTCATTTTTTAAGAGAAAACAAGTTTTATTATAATTCCTTAAGCAGTTGAAAACAGAAGCATACACTTCTTAATAAGGGAGCATAAAACAAAGTAAACCATTCCATTAAAATAAATGTTTGTAAAACATTTTAAAATAAAAAATAACAAATGTGGTCTTAGGCATTATGTCAGCTTGGAGTACTACAACCAAATGGATAATATTCCTGTAGTCACAACTCCAGGGATTTAAATGGATAATATTCCTGTAGTCACAACTCCAGGGATTTACATCTGCTTCCAAATTCTCAGGTGGAGAAAGTTGTGCTATTGATTTGCAAAGAAGTGCAACTATATGTAAAGATAGTTGCTTTTGTGACAACATAGCCCACAGGTACTGAAGCTTCAAGATCAGAGAACTTTGATATAAAGATGATTTCATATGTAAAAAGAAGATGTTCCCTTGGGAGAAAATTTGTCTTGATGTTACAATCATTGGGATGGTATTGAAACTCAAAATCCTTGATGTACTGCGATTACAAGAAAACTATTTCCCAGAAACACTTCATCAAGGGCCGTAAGTAGATCATTAACAAACACAATCGGCTAAACCCTGGCCAGGAAACAAGAGGTGCTGCATCATATATCCTGTTCTTAAGAACAAGTCCATATCAGAGAAAAAAAGGACATGTAGCCCTTCTAATGCGAAAGATACACACTTCATCTGGCCAGAGGTTAAGCATACCCACTCAGGGGAAAAAATCCACTTCATTTTTTAAAATATATTTTTTATTCTTTTAAAGATACTAAGATTACACAAATATTAGACAAAAAATATAGGGTTTCCCATATGTCCCCCTCCCCAAACCTCTCACACCTTCCCACATAAACATTCATTAGGGTGGCACATTCATTGCAATTGATAAACACATCCTGGGGCATTGCCATTGAGCAAGGACCACAGTTCACATCGTAGTTTACACTCCCACACAATTCTGCAGACTATGGGAAGATATATAATGGCTTATATTTGTCATTGTGATGCCATTCAGGACAATTCCCAAGTCCTGAAAAAGTCCGTGCATTACACCTGTCTTTCCCTCCTGCTGCCCCCAGAGCCTCCAGTGGCCAATGCCTCCACTTCAATGCTGTAATTTCTTCCATTGCTAGAATCACAAGTCTATTGTAGAATACCAATAAGTCCACTCTATTCCATAGTTCATTACCCAATCCTGAGGTTTCTGGGATGGTGATTTAACATGGTTTGTGTCCATCATTGCACATCATTCCACATCCTCTCTAACACTTGTAGTCTTCTGTTTTTTTAATGGCCACCAGTATAATGGGTGTAAGATGATATCTCATTGTAATTCTGATTTGTATTTCCCTAATAGTGATAGTGAGCATATTTTCATGTGCTTTTTAGCCATTTGTATTTATTCTTTGTAGAAATGTCTTTTCAAGTAGCTTGCCCATTTTTTAAATGGGTTATTTGCCTTTTTATTTTCAAGGTGTAGGATTTCTTTATATATGCTGGATATTAGCCTCATATCAGAAATATGGTTGCCAAATATTTTCTCCCATTGGGTAGGCTGCCTTTTTACTTTCTTGATAACAGTCTTTGAGGTGCAAAAGTCTTTAATTTTGAGGAAATCCATTCATCTATATTTTCTTTTGTTGCTCATGTTTTGCGTGTGATGTTCATGAAAACATTTCCAATTACAAGCTCCCGTAGATGTTTCCCTACATTATCTTCCAAAGTATTTATGGTCTTGGTTCTTATATTTAGATCTTTGATCCATCTTGAGTTGATTTTTGTATAAGGTGTGAGATGGTGTTCCTCTACCATTCTTTTAGATATGGATAACCATTTCTCCAAGCACCATTTGTTGAAGCAGCTTCTCTCCCAGTTGGATGGAGGTGGCGGCCTTGTTGAATATCAGATGACTATATACGTTAGGATCTATATCAGAACTCTCATTTTGGTACCATTGGTCGATATGTATTTCATTGTGCCAATACCACACAGTTTTGAACACTGTAGCTTTGTAGTATATTTTAAAGTCAAGTAGTGTGATTCCTCCAATTTCATTTATCTTCAATATGTCTTTGGCTATTCAGAGCCTATTGCTCTTCAAAATAAATTTCATAGTTAGTTTTTCCAGCTCAGTAAAAAATGCTGTGTTGATTTTTATTGGGATTGCATTAAATCTGTAGATTAGTTTGGGTAAGATAGACATTTTAATGACATTTAGTCTTCCTATCCATGAACAGGGGTTATTTTTCCATTTATTTAAGTCTTCTTTGATTTCCTTTAACAGTTTTGCATAATTTTCTTTGCATAAAATCATTTACATCTTTAGTTAAATTATTCCTAAATATTTGATTGATTAAGTTATTATTGGAAAGAGTATTTTTTTCTTGATTTCCTCCTCAGATTGCTCATTACTGGTGTACAGAAACGCTACTGATTTTTGGGCATTGATCTTATAACCGGCCGTTTTACTGAACTCATTTATAAGTTCTATAAGCTTTGTGGTACATTTCTCGGGGCTTTCTATATATAGGTTCATGTCACTTTCAAATAATAAAATTTTCACTTCTTCCTTTCCAGTTTGCATGCCTTCTATATCCTTTTCTTGCCTCAGTGCTCAAGCAAATACTTCTAAGACAATGTTAAATAGGAGCGGTATTAGTGGGCATCCTTGACTGGTTCCTGATTTTAGAGGGAAAGCTTTAAGGATTTCACCATTGAATATGATGTTAGCTGTGGGTTTTTCGTATATACCCTTTATCATGTTCAGAAAGTTTCCTTCTATTCCTGTCTTTTGCAGTGTTTTTATCAGGAAAGTGCTGTATTGTGTTGAATGCTTTTTCTGCATCTATAGAGATGAACATGTGATTTGTTTTTATTTCAGTCTGTTTACATGGTGTATTACAATGATTGATTTTCTTATGTTGAAACATCCTTTCATACCCTTGATGAAAACCACTTGGTCATGGTGTATAATTCATTTGCTGTGTTGTTGAAAATGATTCGCAAGTATTTTGTTGAGGATTTTAGCATCTAGGTTCATTAGAGAGATTGGTCTGTAATTTTCCTTTCCTGTGGCATCTTTGTTTGGCTTTGGTATTAGGGTAATTTTGGCATCATAGAATGAGTTAGGCAGTATTCCTTCTATTTTTACTTTTTGGAAGAATTTAAGCAGGATTGATATTAATTCTTTCTGGAATGTTGAGTAGAATTCACCTGTGAAGCCAGCTTTTCCAGGGCTCTTATTAGTAGGGAGTTTTTTTTTGTTTTGTTTTGTTTTATATATATATATAGTTTATTTTAAGAGATACTTAGTTAACAAAATTTTTACATAAAAAATATATGGGATTTCCATATGTCCCACCACCCAGACCTCCCTCTTTTCCACACATTAACAATTTTATTCCTTTGTATGACACTTTCATTGGAATTTATGAACACATTTTGGAGCATTGCTCCTAAGCATGGACTATAGTTTACATTGTAGTTTACACTCTCTCTCACTCAATTCTATAGGCTATGGCAGGATATATAATGGCCTGTATCTGTCACCACAATGTCATCTGGGTCAATTCCAAGTCCTGAAATTGCCCCTATATTACACCTCTTTTTCCCTCACCCTGACTTCAGCACCTCCACTGACCACTGTCTCTACATCAATGATATAATATCATCCATTGCTGGAATCACAATAAGTCTATAGGAGAACATCAGTAAGGATACTCTAGTCCATATTTTATTCACCAATCCTGAGGATTGTCGGGTAGTGATGCCCACTACACCTCTAAGTGATAGGGGACATCGATCACATATGGCTGTTGGATGGGACTCCTGTTTGCTGTTGTGGACTCTCTTGGTTCCTTGGTGTGGTGGTTGTCCCTCCTCACCTCCCCATCAGCTGTCCGGGATGAGTCCAATTAAATGGAGAGTAGGTGCTGCAACTCCTCTGAGGCTCAGGGCCCAGCCAGCACATGGACAGCCCAGAAATTCAAGTCTCCTGGACATAGACCTACCAACTCCAGCACAAACTATAGGTTAAAACAAAAGGGAAATAAGAGATATGTGTAGAGAAGTCACATCTGAGTCCAACTCTGTCACACTCAGGGGCTCAGTCTCCAAAGTAGGGCCCACTGGCAAGACACCAAACTCCAGAGCTATCCACCATGACTGCAGGACCTGGGTGTCTCCAGATTCCTCAGGAGCCCCATTGATTGGGATAGTGTCCACATTGGCAATCTATGGGATCATGCCAAGATGTGCATAAGCGTTACCTCTGTGATGACCTCCCGACTCACTTTGAATTCTCTTACCATATAAACTCATTTGTATTTACATTTCCCCTTTTATTCAAAGTCTTTTACCAGTTGTATCATCAGGTGGTACTTGGAATTTATCCCTTGGTGCCAGGGTGTCTCATCCCTGGGAGTCATGTACCTTGCTGAGTGGAAGGTAATGCCTTTATATGCTGAGTTTGGCTTAGAGAGAGGCCACAGTTGAGCAACAATGAGGCTCTTAGCAGGTAACTCTTAGGTACTCTACAATACTCGGCCAAGTTCCAAATTCAAAATCACAAGGCTCATTAGTATAGTCATCAATATAAAAGACCCATCAATGGACCCTCCTTGGGGGATTGTTGCTTTTCCATTAGAGAATGTGGCAGAGCTCCTCAGGATGGGGATTCAACAATCCTTTGGCTGTTGTGTGAATCTCTACCAACAGTGGCAATGCCCCATGAACATTTGAACATATTTATATACTTTATATGTATGTCCAGGTGAACTTCCTCCCATGTATCCCCTATCATTGACACCCCACACCATTGATCCTCCCCTGCCATAGTTGTACTCTTCTGTGACCCAAAACTTCTTCAAAAATGAAACCAAGAATGTTGCCAAATTTGATTAATAGAAAAATGAAATAATAATGATAGGTTTAAACATAAGAAATAAAATACATAAAAATTTAAAAAAACTAAAATAATGCAAAAAAAGGGTATTAAAAATGATAAATATTCATAAAAAATTTTTGACATTTGTATTTCATCACTGTAGTATCTGTTGTCCTGTATGTACAGTGGCATTTTCTTGCATTTCTTCCCCAGTGTCTTACATTTTTTCTGTCTTCAAAGAGATTTTAGGTCACATTTTACATACAGATTATAGGGGATTCCCATATACTGAACATCCTCCCCCTTTTCCCCTTTCCCTATTAATAATCATTTTACATGTGGATTGTACATTTGTTACAACTGATATATAAATATTGAAACATATCTACTAACCATGGTCAATGGTTTACATTTTTATGGTTTACATTTTAGACAATACACTTCTACAAAATTTTGATGAAATTTAACACGGCCTGTATCCATTATTGCAAGATCATGCAGCACACTTCCATTGCCCCCTGAATATCCCCTCTTTCATCTATTCTATTCCTCCCTCCCCTCTCCTCAAGGTCCATGGTGACCACCAGGCTTCAGTCCTTGGAAGACAAAGTTCATAGATATTTGCTTCAATGCTGAGGACTAGACACACTTGTCTGTCCTTCCTTTTTAGTAACAGCTCATGCTCTCAATAGACACTGTCCCTGCTGTGTGAGAACATATTGGGCATCCCCGGCATGGGAGTTCATCTCCTTCCCACTTATTATGTGGTCTCCGCCCACTGATACAGCACAGTATGACAAAATGATCACTCAAACGTTCTCTTGAAGACTTCCCCAGGTGTGCCTTATACCAAATGTCCGCCCATACCCTAAACCCTAATACTCTAAACTAGTAAATCTTCCTTGTCATATTGCCAAAAGGGTATTCTCATCATTGTAGTTTCACCCATTTGTCCAACAATCCCCAGTGTTCAACTTCTCCCTCTCCCAAATCTCTGCCCATTTTGATGGATTGTCCAACCTATCCTGCCCACCCTACACCCCGAGAAGCTGGCACTGCCCAACCCAATAGTATCTCTACATGCCTGTCATATCTCTTCACTGCCCAACTACTCACTTCTACCTTATCATAGCTTTCGTCCATATGGGCATTGGTTCACAACCTTCTTTTCACTTTCTATTTAATGTACACCTATCTTCCAGTCTCTAGCTCTCTGAGTTGTCTAGATTGCTTAATTCATATCAGATAGGTCATGTATTATTTGTCATACAATGCCTGGCTTGCTTCACTCATCATAAAGTCCTCAAGATTCATCCATGTTATCCTGTGTGTTAGTACTCTACTCTTTCTTACAGCTGAGTAATATTCCATTGTATGTGTATACCACATTTTGTTTATGCATTCATCTGTTGATGGACATTTAGGTTGATTCTAACTTTGGCAATGGTGAATAATGCCGCTATGAATATTGGTGTGCATGTATCTGTTCATGTTGTTGCTTTCAATTCTGGGTATATACCCAGCAGTGGAATTGCTCTTGGAAGCATATTAAGCACTTCCTACTGCCCATCTCCCTTAGGGGAGTTGAAATTTTGATAGTTTTCCACACATTACTAGTCAATTACCTGGCTCAACCCTCTTTAGGGCAAATTTCTTTATCCCGGGGTGGTTAGGTAAATCAGGCTACCTCAGCAGGTCCATCTCTCGCTTCTTCTTGGTGGCACCTCAAGCCAGCTAGTATGTTTCTAAAAGATCAAAGGAGTCCAGGCAATGAAACCCACAGAAAAGAAACCCCTTTCATCCCTTCACCAGAACTCTCCAAATTTAGAGTATGCTCACACCTCCTGGGTGGCCAGCTGAATTTAGGGTTCAGGGCTCTCAGTGACTTTGCCTTGAGAGTGGGGCTTAGCCATCCACAGTTTCCTACCCCAAGGGTGGGCCTTAGCCATCCACAATTTCCAGCCATGGAGCAAAAAAATCATGTTTTTACCTGGAGCAACCTCTTCCCTGTCCAGCTCCCTCCAGATAGATACCTTGAAGCCTCCTGCTCTGTGGGATCCCAAACTCAGCTAACCCTTGCAAGAGAGATGGTGAGTGCCCTTTTAAACTGACACCATCTTACATGAAAATAACATGTAAGTTATAAATTTTCACTGAATTACACACGTATTAAAATTCTGTTATGTATATTACAATTATGTTTCCTCTCTTTGCTTCAATTTATATACTTTATATTGACCTGATTCCCATGAGAAATAATGTCTTCTGATATGTCTAATATGTTTTGAATCACATCTATTGATTACTAATTTCAGAAATATTTTATATTTATATAATATCTATTATATTCTTTATTTTTACTTAGATAACTTTAACTTCTAGAATTCCTGTTTTATTCTTTACATCTCCATATGTCCATCTATCATTTCCATTTTCATTTTCTACTTTATATAATATATTAATCCTACCTTTCTTAAGGTCTTTGTCTAGAAATTCTCTTTTCCAACTCACCTGTGGGTATATTTTTATTGTGTTATATCATCTTTGAAATTCTTGTTTGGTTTCTTTGAGAAGGCTAGTATGAATATTCAGTCTTCCAAAATAAGTGAAATGGAAGTCTGTACAGTTACTTCTAAGAATATTTATTTTGTCACATTTAAAAATTATGAAAACTTTTTTTTTTTTATTTCTGAGGAAAAAACATTTTTTATTCCTAAGATAATTGGAAAGTATAGTTGCCACTAACTGGCATGTTTGATTCCAAAAAATTGAACACATAAATAGAGTCTTATAAAGTCATGTATGTTGAAGTTCTCTGTTGAGTGAAGGCTTCTTTAATCAGCAAAAGGAATCTAAAAAAAAATCACTGAATCTAATATTGAAGGTTTTAAAACTTACAGGAATAATTAAAATAACAACATCCAAATCCAAAATCAGCACTTGCAAGCCACTTATTGTCTGTGATCCTTTCAACCTTCTCTCCCCTAATCTGAATCAAAATAACAACAAAATTAGCAAAAGCAAACATAAAACAACCTAATGACATAGAACAATTAGAGGATTTAATCATAGTTTCAATGATCCATATGCACAAAAAAAATATATTAAAAATATTTTTGAAAAATGTTTACAGTACCACCTGATAATCATACCTCTCATTAATGGTTATTAGCTAATATTCTTTTAAAAATTCACCCACAGTTTTCTCAATCAAGAAACAATTTTTGGAAACAACTGATAATCACATCTCTCATTAGTGGTTATTAGCTGATATTCTTTTAAAAATTCACTGACAGTTTCCTCAATCAAGTAACTATTTTTGGAAACAACTGATAATCACATCTCTCATTAGTGGTTATTAGCTGATATTCTTTTAAAAATTCACCGACAGTTTCCTCAATCAAGAAACTATTTTTGGAAACAGAGTCCTAAAACTCAGTTTTGGATGATTTCCACATAACTAGTATACTTTCCAGGGTGAAAATCCTGTGACCATCTTAGCCCATATATTCACTAATGTTCATAAAACTATTTAATCAAAACCATGCAGGAGTATTACCAGGACTTTTTCATATAAAGAACTAATAATAGCCAGAAGTAAATGTATAACTGTGGCTTAGTATGTCACATATTATAAGATATATTTTTCCAAATTTCTGATAATTACAGAATGTCCTTCAAATAGTCAGGTAAAATGAAAAGTTTCTTATCTATTATAAGCTTAATTGGTAAGACTGGGATAAATTAGTAGGTTGTCTACATAGGAAAACACAAACTAAAAAGTGTCTGCGACCCTATGAAGAGATGACAGAATACGTAGATCCATTCCCTCCAAGTTCAAACAAAATCCTGACACTCAGAGATAAAAATGGTTAGAAGAGACTTTAAAATCTGGCCACAAATGAGAACTAGACAGAAATAAATATGTGTAAAAAGCAAAAAGCCTAATCAATTGAATATCTTGAAATATTTGCTATGAGTTTGTTTTCCGTTTAAGAAGGAAATGTTTGTGCATAAAAATACCCAAATATTTTAGCTACTTATGTGTCCCTATGCCTCTATCTTCATCTTGGCTTCCCAGACTGCTGTGACAAATATGGCACAATGGGATAACTTAACCTGGAGGAATTTATCAGCTTATAATTTTGATAATAGAAGTCCAAAATCAAGATGTCAGTAAGATCATACTTTCTGCCCAGAGCCTGTAGAGTTCTGTTTCAGACTGTTGGCAAACTTCTGGATTACTTGATTTATATTTCTCTTCCAGCCACATGCAATGTCTTCTCATTTCTGGCTGTTCTTCCAGTTACTGCTGACTTCCAATTTATGCCTCATATCATGTTTCTCTGACGCTGGCTTATGGTTTGTTCTCTTTATAATGTCTTCAGTAATTTGCAATAAAGCCAACCCTTTTTCAGTTGCTCCTATCTTAAATAAACTATCATGTTCAAAAGGACCTTATATATAATCAGTTCACACATGTGAGGACAGATTAAGATAAAAATATATGTATGTTTTGTTCCATAATTCAACTTACCATACTCCCAAATTCAACAAAATATTAAGTTCATTGCAGGTAATGATGGGAATGTTCTGAACCATAATTGTGCTCTCTCCATGTAAAATAGTCTATCAACACACTCAACTTACTCTAGACACTAGGGTTAGCAAATTAATATGAAGCAGAATTTTTTTCATTATCTCCCTCATTCAAAAATATTTAGGCTATCCACATTTCTCACCACTGGTTTCTTGTTCTGTCTCAAAATTCTACTCTTCATCATTGTGTCAACTTTCTTAATATAATACACATATTTGACATTTCTCACAATGGACAGATTTCTAGATTGTGAACTCCCATACTATTTGAACCGTATTAACCCCTTTAGCTTATCTCTAAGCACTACAATATGATGGCTTAGTCAAATGTGATAAATGTGCCTGAATTGCTGAACTCTTCATTTTATAAAATTTCATTCATTTGAATTTATATATTGATAGTTTGATTCAGTTATTTGGAGCAACTTCTTTTTAAATTGCAAAAATCATGTCATCTAAATCTGGACTAAGTATTTATAATGAAAATTTAGCATAACATTTGAGATGTGCTTTAAGTGTAAAGTAAATACCAAATATAAAAGACAGTACCCAAAAAACTAATGTAAATCATTTCAATATTTTTACAATTGTTACATATTGAAAAGATAATATTTTGGATATATTGGATTTATAACATTATTCAAACTATTCTTCCTGTTTCCTTTAAATTTTTAAATCTGGCTACTAGAAAATTAGAGGTTACATATGTGGCCTATATTAGATTTATATTGGATGAAACTCTGCCAGGTGCCATGTATTGAGATCTTTTTCTCCTGTGAAGAGAGGCTTAGGTTTTCATATTTTCTCCAGCATATGAAGATTATTCATTAGAAGTCTTCATTCTTTCAGGAAAGGCAGAAGTTAATTGATCTGTTTCATGGTCAATTTCAGTCTACTAATACTTATGAATACTGCAAAATTGAAAAACTGCTATGTAACCAACTCCATTTAAATTTATGTTCATCTGAATAGATTCTATAATATAGAGACACATTAGCTGGTATCCAATCAATCACAGTGGTAGATTAAATTATGTAGCCTAATTTAAACATATTTTTAATCTTTATACATGTTCCTGTGTGTTGTATTTATATTTCTAGGCTAATGTCAGTAGCTGTCTTAGTTTGTCTGAGCTGCTGTCACAATTAACATAATGGGTTGACTTAAACCATAGGAACTTATTGTTTCAAAGTTTCAGAGGATAGAAGACTTGCTTTCTCCCAGTTTTGGTATATTATGCAACTGGCTGACATAAATCTTGGAGTTTCTTAATTTGAATATCTTCCCTCTGTCACATGAGTATGTCTTCTTCTTTTCCGTGTGGGTTCACACTGATTCCCTGCTTCTGCCCTCTCCCTGTAAATTTATTTTATAAGGCCTCCAGTAATCCAGGTTATGCCCATTCTGTTTCACTTAGTCCACACCTTAAGGAAACATAATATTTTCAAAATGTTTTATTTACTATGTTCAATACTCACAGGAATATGTGTAAAGAATGTAGTCTCTGACTTTGGCATGATTTGGAAGCAAAGGCAAGTCATGGTATCTGCAGAGACTCCCATAAAAAAATGCTCTTCTAGTGAATGATCTCTTCAAGATTCTGTAATACCCAAGAAAGGAAGTCATTATAAAAATTATAAAAATAGAAGCTCACTCAAGGAGAGACAATGATAAGCATAAAGGAAATGCATTGGCTTTGGCTGCTTTCTATGGTAAATAGACAACAAAAAAAAATTTCCATTCAAGAGCTTAGGATTTTAATACATGTAGACAAGTTTAAGGAGACTTTTCAAAGGTCCATGAGTTCAATTCTAAAATCAGATTCCAAAATTGAAAAAAGAAAATTTGTTCATAAATTGGTGTACCCTCCACTCTGGTGGGTTCTGGTGATTCCAAGATGGCAGCCTCTTAGCATCTGAGTCCCTAAAATGGCCCATAACCAAGACCTTACATGGACATGCCCTCCATGATCCAGAATTTATCATTTTGAATATAAAAAAATCATAGTTGGGGGGGCCTTTTAATGAGAAACATGGTGAGTATATGAACTCTGTTCTACCTGTCAATTACATAACCCTGATAACTATAAAGATGGGAGAGGGTCAAATGCTTCAATCAACAGAGCCCTTTGAACATCTTCCAATGGGTTTATACAGCTACCATCTTCTATGGGATAAGAATATGTCCTTGTTATCATATGTCTATTTTCCAGATGAATGGAGGCTTTTCCATGTCATAAGGCTACTGCCTTAACAATAGCTAAAAATGCTTCAGATTTTATTTTCCCCAGCTGGGGTTTCCCACTATGCTCTCAAGTGATAGAGGCACCCATTTCACTTGAAGTATAATCAAGGAACTTTGCAAGATCTTGCCCATCAACTAAAAGCTTCACTATACCTACCATCTTCAATCATCAGGAAAAGTAGAAAGAACAACTGGTATCTTAAAACTTAAAGTAACCATATTATCTGAATATCTCTCTACCTTGACCTAAGATTCTTTCACAAGCCTTTTTGTCCATAAGATCTAGTTCCTCAGGAAAGCATTGGCTGTCCTCCTTTGAAATTATAATGGGAAGACACATGAGGCTCATTATATCTTTCACTATACCAGACTCCATTCTATTACTTTCTGAAATTGTTAATTGTTGTAAAGGACAAATCACATATATTCAATTAAATTATTCACATTACTAGGCTGCATACCCTGAGACTTCTTTACAGTGGACTCTTCATGACATTCAACTAATTACTTAGTGTACTGGGAAAGACATTAACAAGACTGCTTTAGAACCTAGTTAGGAAGGACTTTATCAAGTTTTATTGCCCACAAAATGGCAGGAAAACTACAGGGAATTGTGTTCACATATCACACATAAAACATGTGTAAGCTCTTGGAAAGTCACCCCTATTTCACACACAAGCTAAAATTGACACAATGATTCAAGAAGTAGATGACATCTGTTATAGACAATGTCTGTCCAAGACATCAGAACAAATATATGATCTCTAAGAACATGAATCAAAACCTGTCTGGATTTCCTTTATTCACTATCTAAATGTTCTTTTATTTATCTTATGCTCCTCACACTATCATATCTTTATCACCAATTATACCTTACTTTTACCATGATTTTCTTTTATTTCCTCTTTAACCTGTTCTGCCCTATGCATGTCTACCTTGAACACCATTTTTTAGTCCTTTTAGCATACCATATAGCAAATGAAACAAATTAGAGCAACCACTGCATCTCTACTTATTGCCTGCAATAAGTCTGCAAAAAAATATTTCTCTAATAACCATCCCACTTAAACTTGTAGACTAGGATCTGAAGGGAAACATCGGATATACCAATCAGATAGCTTTTTTTTATTTTGGGAGTTACTCTGGGTTGTGACTTAAGAGTCCCAGAACCTGGGTATCTTAGTTTCTCAAATGCTGTATTGCAAAAATACCAGAAATGTGTTGTTTTTATAAAGACGATTTATTTGGTGTAAAACTTACAAATCCAAGGCAGCAAAAATGTCAAAATCAAGACATCATCAGTATGTTTTCTAACCAAAGGTCAGCTGCTAGCAGATCCTGGAGTTCTGCCACATGGCAAGGCAGGATGGCAGGTCTGCTTGTCTTTCTCTACTTTCTCAGGGAACTCAGCTGTGGGTGATCAGACTTCTTTGTGAGCCTCTCAGGACATGTCTGTCTTTCTGCAGCTGTGGTGAATCTGTAGTCCTCTCTCTTATATGACCAGGTAAAAATGGCAGAGCTACCTTTTCATTGTGTCTGTCCCTCTGTGTGTTCTCAGTTTATATTGGAGATAGCAAGAGGGTAGAAATATAAGCTGGGTCATTCTTTACTGACATAGTTCAATCAAAAGTAATCTAATCAAGTGATTGAATTAAGGGCTTCTTAACTGAATTTAATGCAATCAAAGGGCCCCACACCCACAGGAATGGATTTTCTCAAGAACAAACTTTGTTAGGATTCACAAAATTCAAACTATCACACAGGGATTATGGTATGGTCTTTTTAAACTCTAGGAGTATGGTATTTTACTATAAACCAGAGAGAAATCAATGGCCACCATGTAAGTCATAGCAAATATTCAGTTTATATTGGCAAGATTCCTTTTACTTTCATGAGAAACTAGCAAACTATAGTGGACAGGCTTTCTTTATAGACACAAAATTTCTCGAGGTGCACCATCGTTTTAATAACATAAGAAATTATTTCCACTCAGGACACAAATTTCTGGTAGGCTGAGGGTCAAAGGAAATTGTTGGTAAAATAGGATCAAGTTTTCAAGTATCAATGGAGATAATTAAGGTTATTATCCTCTTTTTGGATTTGACACCCAATCAGCCCTAAATGTCAATATTCCATTCTGAAAGGCAATAGATGCTCTTATTTCACTCCCCAAGGACCTTATTTTGTATATCGACACAAGATATACAAAGCACTACCTGTATATTGTGTTATTTCCTATTACACTGTTACCTAAATGGATATTTATGATTAATTTCCAAAATGGAAATTTAGAAAAATGAGGGACATTATGTGTTCTTCCCATGAAATAAAAACTCATCATGAGACAATTGCCAGGCAAGGGACAGCACTAAATGAATTGTGGAAAAAACACTTTAATCCTGGCTAAACTCATGAAATTTTCTGTTCTTTGTATTATTCCCCTTGTCACTGAGCACTTTTCATTTGCATTGGAAAATACACTATAGGAGTACAGATAATATTAGAAAATGTAGCTGTAAAGTTAGATAAACCTATCTCCCCCTAAGGGTAGGCTATCATCTCACTAGCTGATGGAGTATTGGAGTATCACAAAATTGCTCTATGAAATCAATTGGCTATATTTTGGCTTCCCAAGGATGAGTGTGTACAAAGTGGGAACCCAGTGCTGGGTATTTATAAATTACACTCAAAGGAGTTGAGAGAAGCATGAGAATCAGCTTACACATCTCCCAAATATGATTCATCTGCTTCTCTTTTTGGTTGGCCTCTGGGGTCATGGTGACCTTGCCTCAGAGTTGTCCTAATAGAGGCACGTATCCTCTTAATCATAATATTCATAATATCTCCCATTCATTGTTTGAGCTATAGACTCCTAAATGGTACTACTAAACTAATAAGTCAATGAATTATAAACTCAATTAAGGATACAACATCAGAGTGAATGGGACAAATAAAATCTCAAACTTCAACTAACCTGTGAAACCAGTGATGAAACATGATAGATTTTGACGGCAAATGATGGATTAACAACATAATTGGTCAAGTCCTAATAACATAGATAATGACCAAAGTGGTGAAATTGTTAAAAACAATATAGAGAAAAAACCTCAGAGACACCTCAGAGCCTAAAACTTTCCTATTTGTAGCCTACTTGAGTTTCCTCTTGATATCATTTTAAAATTGAAATCCCCACAAACTGGGCAACCCCAATAGCCAATCAAGTCCTGGTTCATTATATTTGGTCCAATATAAGCCCACTTGGCTTATACCCACTCCTATAAGATGAACAAGTCCTTGTCCAATCAATATAAGTCAAGTTAACTTCCTTTGTATCTCTCTTCAAAAAACATGTTGCATTCTTCAAAACTCAAAACTGCTACTGTTTTTTGCACATGATTATTTTCTTTGCTGCAGCAAAGCTTTTGGTGTACTTAATAAAATACTTTAATCTGCAGCATCACAATTTCCTAACCTTAATCCTGAAATCTAATCCTGTGCTTATGGAGAATAATTCTATGACTCTGAAGGACAGACCATCACCTGCCTATACCATGACAAGGTTTCCAAAATCTCAGAGATGATGCAATCTTATTCTTCAATGGCATTGCCAAAAACCCAGAGGAAACTAGGCATGTATTATGTTCTCATCATGACTGACTCCATTGAGGAAAGAAACTTTCATTCTTTCATATAATGTTGCCAAATCAATGTCTCTTACATACATTTCACATTGCCTCAGGAAGGAGAGTTAAAACACATAATGATTTCCAGTTTACTTTTAGCTGTGCTTATGGTTTGTTCTACTTTGGCAACAATGAGCCTCCCTTGAACTCTTAATTCCAAACACCCCCACAAATTAAAACTATTTTAATGGAAACTTCCCTCATGTGTAGGTTTTATAATCACTAATTTAAATGACCAGGCAGCAGAGGCTCATTGCATTAATTATACTAACTAAATATCCAATTATTCTAGGGTCAGAAAATGTAGGGAAATCCTTAGTGGGCATACAAGTCTTGAAAGACCAAATCATTAATTATTTATAGTCATTCCTAAAACAGAAAGTTGACTATTTATTAAATAACTCAAAAATTTTAGTAAGTATATTAGTCTATAAAAGCACTAGTATATACAAGAAACTACTTCTGGCAGACAATATTTTTATAACATAGGAAATTAATTTTTGGAAAGGTAAATGCAATGCGCTAAACAATCATTGCATGTTTAGGATACTTAGCTTGTATTTACAAGAAAATTTTATTTTAAAGAACAGTTTAAGGATTTCCAAAAATTGGAGAAGATAGAACATAGAATCTCCATATATAATATACTCAGTTTCCCCTTTTAGCAACATATTAAATCAGTTAAAATTAGTGAACTAATATTAATACAGCATTATTAAAGTTCAAATTATATTCAGATTTTTTCAGTTTTCATCTAATATCCTTTTTCTTTTCCAGTGTCCCACCCAGGACTATACATAACATATAGTCACTGTGTTTCCTTATGCTCAGTATCTTGGCTAGGACTGTTTCTCAGACTTTCCTTGTGTTTCATGATCACGACAGTGTTCAGGTGAAATATTTTGTAGAATGTCCCTTTATTGGGATTTGTCTGATACTCAAAAATTAGATTAGGGTTATGAATTCTTGAAAGAAATCTAGAGGAGTAAAGTGCCTTTCTTATCATCTCATATCAAGGAAACATACTGTGATTATTACTTAACAGTTGCTATTGGTTGAGTTAGTGTTTATCAGATTTGCCCACTGTAAAATTATTCTTTTTTCCACACATTTCTATATGGTCATTTTGAAAGGAAGTCTTGATACATAGATCACACTTAAAGAATGGGAATTATGCTTCAACAGTTTGTGGGCAAAATATCTAAATGAATTATTTGGAATGCCTGTGCATTTCTCCTTGTGCGATATTTGATCGTTTTTTCCTTTAAGGAATTGGTATCATTCATCTTAGTAATTGAATTTTTATATAGAGTTGTTCACACTATTTGTTTATTATGCTTTTAATAGTCATGAACCAGTAGTATTGACCCCTTTTTCATTTCTGAGATAGGTAATTTGTCTCATCTCTCTTTTTTCCTTTGTTAGCCTGTGTATTAGCCAGCCAAAGTGGGTGCTGATGCAAAGTATCAGCAATCTGTGGGCTTTTATAAAGGGTATTTATTTAGGGTAAAAGCTTATAGTTACAAGGCCCTAAAGAGTTCAAATCAAGGTACCGTAAGAGGTACTTCCTCACCCAAGGCTCTATGGGTTCCAGCTTCTTCCATCCTCAGCTGCAGGGTGGCATAGGGCTCATTGCTTTCCCCAGGGCTCCTTTCTTTCTGGGCTAAGCTGTTCTGGTCTCTTCACAAGGTCAGCTGTAAACTATCAGGCTCATATCTCTTCCCTGGGCTGCAAGATCCTCTGTGAATCTTTTCTGTGTATCTACTTCCTTGTTCTTGATTGTGCATCACTTTATATATCCCACCAACGGGGAAGGGACACAACCCTCGGTGCCCTAATGATGTGGTTGAATCAAACCCTAATCTTGATTGAATAAACTAAAAGTGAAAAGTCTGAATTTAATATAATCAAAGGATGTCATGCCCAGAGGAACAGATTAGTTTAAAAACATAATCAATATCTCTTTTTGCAATTCATAAATAATGTCAAATTGCCACTTCCTAGCTAAAGGTTAGTATCAACTTTGATTTTACTTAATTACTCTGTTGATTTACTGTTTTCAATTACACTTAATCTTGCTCTAATTGTTTTGTCTGCTTTATTCCACATCACATTACCATTTATTCTCTAGTTTCCTAAAGTAGAAGCTTAGATTATTGACTTTCACTATTTATTCTTCCATAAAATATGTATTTAATACTGTGCTATTAATTTCCCTCTGAGAGCTGCTACTTCTGCATTCCCCAAATTTGATAATATTTATTTTCATTTTGATTTATTTTGATTTATTTCACAATTTTTCCTTTAACTATGTGTTATTTAGAAGCATATTGTTTTATCTCCAAAGGTTTGGAGATTTTACAACTATTTTTTCTGTTATTGATTTCTAACTTAATTCCATTATGGCTTAGAAACAGACTTTGTATGTTTTCTATTCCTTTAAATGAGTAGTTTCACAGCCCACAAAGTGATTACCTTTGTGAATGTTTCACACAAGATTGAGAAGAATGTCTATCTTGATATTGTAAAATGAAGTATTCTAATCAAATAGGTTGTCAGTATTTTTCAGGTCAATTTTATGCTTAATGATTATCTGCTTGCTTAGTGAATCAATTACTGAATGAATATTTTTAAAATATCCAACTCTTATACTCAATTTTTCTACTTTTCCTTTCAATTATGTCAGTTTTAGATTCACGTATTTTGAACTTCTGTTATTAGGCATATACACATTTAGGACATTTATATGTACTTGGAGAATTGAGTCCTTATAATTATGTAATTTTTCTTTATCCCTCATAATTTTTCTTTTCCTGAAGTCTGCTTTCCTGAAATTTATATAGCTAATTCAGCTTACTTTTGATTAGTTTAGGCATGGTATATCTTACTTTATTCCTTTATTTTTAGTCAATCTATGTCTTTATAATTAAAGTGAGTTTTATGTAGACAACATATTGTTGGGTCTTATTTTTTTAACCACTCTGATAAGCTTTGCCTTTTAATTGTATATTCACAGTATACATATTTAAAGTGATTATTGATATATTTGGAATTATATAACTCACATTTGTAGAAGATTTCTATACATTACTTGAGTTCCTTAATTCTTCCACTCCCTCTCTTTTTCAATATTTTCTGGCTTTAACTGAGAAATTTAAATAATTCCATTTTATATCTATTTATCACTATCAATTATACTTCTTTTAAATTATTGTTCGAGATTTCCAGAGAGTTTGCAATATATATTTTAAACAAATGTAAGTTCACAATCAAATAACAGTATATCAATTCTCATGGTGGTATATAATGACAGAGTATTCTTATGCCTCTCCCCATCATTTATGACATTACAAGCATTTATTTCAATTACCCATATATTATAATCATCTAATACATTGTTACTGTTATCATTTTCAATAAAGTTATCTTTTAGTTCAATTAAGAATAAGAAGAATTTTTTGCTAATTTGGTTCCAAGGCAAGATGGCATTGGTTTAAGTGGGCACTCACCATCTCTCTCAGAAAGATGGCTGATTGGGGACAGGATCCTGCCCAGGTGAGCTGTTCTGGGTGCCCATGAGAAGGAGCCTTTGGAGCATTGATTTGGAGGGACCTAATCAGCGAGATAGATTTCTTAAGATAAAACCGTGAGTTTTTAGCCCTATGCCTGCAAATCATGGAATGCTAAGCCCCACCCTCTGGGCAAGTGGTCAGGGTGAGCTCTGACTCCTGCCAGCCACCCAGGAAGAGGAAGCAGTATCTGAGAGTGGGAAGGTTCTGGCAAGGGGCAGAGAGGGGTTTCCTTTCTGTGGGTTTGGTTTCCTGGACAAGCTTTGAACTTTGGGGAACACACAGGATGGCTTGAAGTAGCACCAGGCAGAAGGGAGAGGCGAACCTGCTGAGGCAGCCTGATTTACCTAACTGCCCTGCGATACAGAGGCTTGGCCTGAGAGAGGGCAGAGTCAGCCAATTTAATAATTCCGGGCTGAGGACTCTCAGAATTTTAACTCCACTAAGGGAGTCAGGCAGTGGGAAGCACTTAATAAGTTTTCAAGAGCCTATTTAGGGTCCCCTGGGAGAAGTGGTTGGTCTAGAAGAGGCTTGAAATCATTTGGGTGTGTGTACTCAGTCATCAGGGTCCCATTTGAATTTCAAAAGGGAACTCAACCTGAACAGGAGAGGGGATGTGGGATCTGCTCCTACAGCATCCTGAATTCTGCTGCCCTGGAAGAGTAAAATCTGCCCAGGGGAAAGTGACTGAATAGATTTCAGAAGAGCCAAAAGACCCAATTAGAAAGGTAGCTCAGTGGAGGAATTTCTGCCTTGAATATATGAGGTCCCTAGTTTGGTTCCTGGCTCCTCTAAGAGTAGTGATCCACCAGGATACCTAACATACAGCTGATACAGTAGGACAGGGAAAACATAGACATTATTTTTGTACTAACTTCTTTTGGGTCCCTTATTTAATTAAAAAAAAAAGTTTACTTAAAAAAAATTTTACTTAGTTTACTCGCTAAAACCTGCAGAGAGAAGGCTGGATGGTAATTGATTGATGAACACAGGCAGCATGGGAGGCTCCACAAAGGCCCCAGAAGGAATGCTGTTCTTCCTTAGCTTTGTTTGACTGATTGCTAGTGTGTCTGTTTGATTTTTTGTTTTGTTTTTTTATTTTGTTTTGTTTTGTTTTCTTTCTTGTTTTTCTTTCCTCTTTACTCCCCCCCTCCCCACTTTTTAAAACTAGGTGCTGCTAGCTTGTTTCTTTTTTGCTGTGCTTCTTCTTCCTTGATTTCAACTTTTCTGTGTATACAGATTTTGTCTACCAAAGCTCTTTTCCTTCTGTCATCATTTTATCTTCTGCTTTCTCTTGTGGTTCTTACATTCCAATTTTTTTTTATAAGTCCAGAAATTTACTGGCTTCGATTTCTATATTGGCTATTCTGTTTTCTTTTTTATTTATTTTTTATTATTAACTTTTTTCTTGCTGTCCTTTCTTTTATTTTTCTCTCTCTCCTCATCATTCTGACCTTTTAAATCTTTCTAAATATTTTTCTCTATTTGGTTTCCCATTTCATTGTAGGTACTCCACATTTTTATTCCTATTACTCTACACTGCTTACGTGATTTAAAGATTCATTTTACTAAGTCTTATACGGCCCCTCTTCTAACTTTTGTATTATTATTATTAGCCTTTTGCTTTTTTACCTGTTTGATTTATCTGTCCCTAATCTTTTTCTTTCAAGGGAACATAAAGAACATCAAGGAAATAGAACAAGAAGAACAAAGAGTCAAAGAGAAAACTTAAGACACACACAAAACCAGCAGCTAAACAGAACTCTATAGCAGAGACAGATTCTATTCAACAGAATAAACCCATCAAGATAAATGATGACTAGAGGGCAACAAATAATTACAAACCATACTAAGAAAAAGGAAGACATGGACCAGTCCAATGAAAAAATAAAAACAAGGAAAAGATGCAGAACATCAAGCAATCAGAGCTGTCCAAACAAATACCATGGACCAACTTAATGAAGAAAAGGAAGAGATTAAGGATATTAAGACATTGGAAGAAAATACTGAAGAAATTGTAAACATATATCAAAAGATAATGGATATGATGGTGATAAATAGCACAATCCAAGAAATAAAAAGAAACTGGAATCACATAACAGCAGATTTGAACAGGCAGTAGAAAGAATTAGTGATGTGGAACACAGTACATCTGATATCAAACAGATAGTAGAAGAGATAAATAAAAAGAAGAAATCCAGGAGAACTTAGGGATTTAAATGATGTATTAGTCAGGGTTCTATCTGGAAACAGAATCAAAAAGAGATATCTGTCAATAATATGAGATTTTAAAAGATTCTCTCATGCGACCGTTGGTATGCCCAAGTCCATGATCCGCAGGCAGGCTGCAAACCAGTGGCTCCAATGAAAGTCCGACGAAAGGTCATTGATGAGTTTCTGGGAGAAGTTGCCTGTCCAACGACAAGCTGGGAAATTCTCTCTGAATGTTGAAATCACTTCCCCTTTTAAGTCATTCAACTGATTGGATAAAAGTGCCACCCAATGATTATGTAATCTCCCTCATTGATGCAGATGTAATCAGCCATCCATGCAGTAAACTCACTGTTGATTGAAGTCCATAAATGCTCTTGTATTACAATTAGCCCAGTGCTTACTGGAACAAACACCTGGACACAATTACCTGGCCGAGTTGACACATTAGCCTAACCATCACAAATGACAATGCAAAACGCACAAACATATGCATTATGTGCATCTCAGAGGGAAAATAAAAGGGAAAGTGAACAGAAGGTGTGTTGAGGGAAATAATGGCTGAAAACGTCCCAACCCTATTGAGGGAGATGGATGTACATGTCCAGGAAGCACAGTGCAACCCAAACAGTATAAATACTAACAGACATATACCCAGACAAATACTTGTCAAAATGTCCAATGCTCAAGACATAGAGAAAATACTCAAGGCAGCAAGAGAAAAGAGAACCATCACATCAAAGGCAAGCTCAATAAGATTAAGTGCTGATTTCTCATCTGAAACCATGGAGTCAAGAAGACAGTGGTATGACATAGTCAAGGTACTAAAAGAAAGAAACTTCCAGCCATGAATTCTCAATCCAGCAAAGCTGGCTTTCCAAAATGATGGAGAGTTCAAAACATTCACAGAAAAACAGAAACTAAGCGAGTATGCCAATAAGAAACCTGCACTTCAAGAACCACAAAAGGAAGTTCTTCTGGTTGAAAGGAATAAACAGGAGAGAGAGAGTTGGAGAAGAGTGAAAGAACAACTAAAATGTCAAGAAGAGAAATAAAAACAACATATGACCACCATAAACCCAAAGAAAATATGGCTAATATGAGTAATTCCTTGAGAGTAATAACACTGAATGTTAATGGATTAAACTCACCAATCAAGAGATGCAGATTTGCAGAACAGATAAGGAAATATGATCCATCTATATGCTGTCTATAAGAAAACCAACTTAGTCTCAGGGACACAAGGAGGCTGAAAGCAAATGGCTGGAAAACAATCTTATAAGCAAATAATAAGCAAAAAAGGGCAGGATTACCTATACTAATGTTGGAAAAAATAGACTTTAAAAGCAAAACCATTGTAAGAGATGATGGACAGTATATATTCATAAAAGGGGTAATCTCTCAAAAAAAGAAACAATCATAAATATTTATGCACCTAATCAGGGTGCCGCAAACATCATGGGATAAACACTGGAAAGACTAAGTGGAGATATAAATGCCTCTACAATTAAAATGGGGAACATTAATACACTATTATCATCATTATACAGAACACCTAGACAGAGAATCAATAAAGAAACAAAGACTCTGAATAATACATTAGAGGGTCTGGACCTAATAGATATCTACACCCAAATAAAGCAGGATACACATTCTTCTTGAGTGCACATGGATCATACTCCAAGATAGACCACATTTTAGGCCACAGAACAACTCTCATTGAATTCAGAAATACTGAGATTACACAAAGTAATTTCTCTGACCACAATGGAATGAAATTGGAAATCATTAGGGGACAGATAACCAGATTAGGCACAAAGATATGGAAGTTAAACAACACACTCTTAGACAAACAGTGAATCAAGAAGGAAATCTCAGAAGAAATCAGTAACTACATTGTAATGAATGAAAATGACAGCACAACATATCAAAACCTTTGGGATACAGCCAAAACTGTACTAAGAGGGAAATTCATAGCCATAAATGCAATTATCAAAAAAGAAGAAAGAGATAAAATTGAATACGTAACTGCACACTGGAAGGAATTGGAAAAACTACAACAAACTAGCCACAAAGGAAGTAGAAAGAAGGAAATAACAAAGATTACAGCAGAGCAAAATGAAATAGGAAATAAGAAAGCACTGGAAAAAATAAAACCAAAACCTGGTTCTTTCAGAAGATCAATAAAATTGGCAAACCTTTAGCCAGACTAACAAAGAAAAAGAGAGAGCAGATGTAAATACACAACATAAGAAATGAGTAAGGGGATATCACCACTGGCCCGACAGAAATAATGAGTACCATAAGAGGATATTAACAAAAATTATATGCCAACAAGAACGATAATCTAGGGGAAATGGACAAATTCCTAGAACCTCACAAGCAAGCTACATTGATGAATGAAATTGTTGAACTCAACAGTCCAATTACAAGTAAAGATATAGACTCAATCATCAAAAACCTCCCAACTAAGAAGAGCCCAGGACCAGATGGCTTCACAGAGGAATTCTACCAAACATTCCAGAAAGAGCTAACACCAATCCTGCTTAAGCTCTTCCAAAAAATAGAAGTAGAAGGAACATTCCCTAACTCATTCTATGATGCCCACATTACTGTAATACCAAAGCCAAACAAAGATGCCACAAGAAAGGAAAATTACAGACCAATCTCTCTAATGAAGCTAGATGCTAAAATCCTCAACAAAATTCTTGCTAATCATATTCAAATACACAGCAACTGAATTATACACCATGACAAATTAGATTTCATCCCAGGTATGAAAGGTTGTTTCAACATACGGAAATCAATCATTATAATACACCATATAAACCAAATGAAAGAAAAATAAAAGCACATGATCATCTCTATAGATGCAGAAAAAGAATTCAACAAATTACAGGACCCTTTCCTGATAGAAATAATACAAATGATAGGAATAGAAGGAAACTTTCTGAACATGATAAAGGGTATTTATGAAAAACCCATAGCTAACATCATCTTCAATGGTGAAATCCTAAAAGCTTTCCCTCTAAGATCAGGAATGAGACAAGGATGCCCATTACAACTGCTCCTATTTAAGATTGTCTTAGGAATACTTGCTCGAGCACTGAGGCAAGAAAAAGATATAAAAGGCATCCAAATTTTAAAGGAAGATTTAAAAATTTCAATATTTGCAGATGACATGAACCTATACATAAAAAGCCCTGAGAAATCTACAACAAAGCTTCTATAACATATGAAGTTCAGTAAAGTCACAGGCTAGAAGATCAATGCTCAAAATTCAGTAGCCTTTCTGTACACCAAGAACGAGCAATCTGAGGAGGAAATCAAGAAAAAGAATAGCATTTACAATAGTAACTAAAAGAATCAAAAACCTAGGAATCAATTTAACTAGAGACGTAAAGAAATTATATACAGAAAACTACAATACACTTTTAAAGGGAATCAAAGAGGAATTACATAAATTGAAGAATATTCCCTGATCATGGACAGGAAGACTAAACGTCATCAAGAAATCTATTCAACCAAACTAATCTACAGATTTAATGCAATCCCAATAAAAATCAACACTGCATTTTTTAATGAATTGGAAAAGATAACTATAAAATTTATTTGGAAAGGTAAGAGGCCCTGAATCACCAAAGACATATTGAAAAAGAAAAATGAAGTTGGAGGTATCACACTACCTGACTTTAAAACATACTACAAAGCTACAGTGGTCAAAACTGCATGGTCTTGGCACAAGGATACACATACTGACCAATGGAATTGAATTGAAACTTCCGATAAAGATCCTTGCATATGCAGTCATCTGATATTCACCAAGTCCACCAAGCCCACTTAGTTGGGAGAGCATTTCCTCTTCAACAAATTGCACTTGGAGAACTGGATGTCCATATCTAAAAGAATGAGAGAGAAACACCATCTCATACCTTACACAAAAATCAACTCTAGATAGAACAAAGATCTAAATATAGGAGCCAAGACCATAAATACCTTGGAAGATAATACAGGGAAGCATCTACAGGACCTTGTAATAGGAAATGGTTTCATGAACTTCACACCCAAAGCACGAGCAGCAAGAGAAACAATAGATAAATGGAATCTCCTTAAAATTAAAAACTTCTGCACCTTAAAGGATGTTATCAAGAAAGTAAAAAGGCAGCCTACCCAATGGGAGAAAATATTTGGCAACCAAATATCTGATAGGAGCCTAATAGCCTGCATATATAAAGAAATCCCACACCTTGAAAATAAAAAGACAAACAACCCATTTTTTAAAAAATGGGCAAGTGACCTCAAACAACACTTCTTCAAGGAAGAAATGCAAATGGCTAAAAAGATGATCAACATCACTAGCTATTAGGGAAATGCAAATTGGAACTACAATGAGATAACAACTTACACCCATCAGAATGGTGGCTATTAAAAAAACAGCAGACTACAAGTGTTTGAGAAGATATGGAGTTGTGGTAACCCCTACCCACTGGTGGTGGGATTGTAGAATGATACAACAACTATGGAGGACAGTTTGGTAGTTCCTCAAAATCTAACTATAGAACTTCCATATGATCCAGCAATTCCACTGCTAGGTATATACACAGAAGAATTGAAAGCAAAGACACAAACAGGTAAATGCACACCAATGTTCATAGTGGCATTACTCACTATTGCCAAAAGTTGGAATCAACCCAGGTACTCATCAACAAATGAATGGATAAATAAAATGTAGTACATACATACAATGGAATATTATTCAGCTGTAAGAAGGAATGAAATGTTAACACACAGGATAACATGGATGAATCTTGAAGATCTTATGTTGAGTGAAGCAAGTCTGGCATTGGAGGATGAACAATATATGAACTCAGTGATATGAATTAAAGAAACTGAGCAGTCTCTGACAGCCATTGTCTGTAAGACAGGTTTATAAGAAATAGAAAGAGAGGAGAACATTATGAGCTATCACCAGTACGGACATAATCTATGGTAAAGTAATATAATGTGGATATGTATTGAAGGGATAGGACAGGAGGGTAGTGATATTATTGGGTTAGGTGGTGCAGGGTTGGCAGGTGGGTAGATTGGAAAGGGTGGGTTAGAAGTTCCAGGATACTTGGGGTGAAGGTTGGGAGAGGGACCAGGTGAGCACTGGGGATTTGTGGGTATAAGGTTAAAAGTACAGATTTGGGAATGCTCTTATGGCAATATGACAAGGAAGGGTCACTGGTTTAGGGTGTTCATTGGGAGGCCATTTGGGATAGGGTGCACCTTGAGCAGGCTTCCAAGGAGTGTGTGAGTGTCCATTGTGTCATAATGTGTTGAATCAGTGGATGGAGACCCACATAATGAGCAGGAATGTTTTGGACTCCCATCTTTGGGAAGACGGATTTATTCAGAAACAGGCTGGAGTATCTTGAGAGCACATGTGGTTCCTAATAGGGGAGGACAAACCAGTGTGTCAAGACCTCTTGTTGCAAGTAACTATGAATCATGTCATTCAATGAGTCAAGCCAGGGGAATGTTGTGGGACCTGAGCGGATGTGGTGGGAGGAATAAAATAGATCAAACTGGGGTATTTAGTTGTCATTGGAAATGTTCTTCATTACCATACATTGATGGATACAGGACGTTAAGTATCATCAAAATTTCCCATGGGCCCAGAACCGTGGTGGAGCAACAACTCCTACTCTACAGCTCATTGGACTCATCCACGAAAACTGGCAGGGAGATAATGATGGACAACGGCCATCCCAGGGAATGGAGAGAGTCTGCATCTGCAGGCAGAATAATCTCATCCATGTTCCCCATGGGATATAATCCCCCACTCAATTGGGGGTGGAGTGGACGTCACCATCCCAGACTCCTCAATATGGGGAGAAGAGCTATGGACTAAAGTGGACTTACTGGTATTCTGCTATAGACATATTGTGATTCAAGCAATGGAAGAATTTACACCATTGATGTGGAGCCAGTGGCCCCTGGAGGTTCTGGGGCAGAGAGAGGAAAAAGCAATTGTAATACAGAGTTTTTTTTTCAGGACATGGGAATTGTCCTGAGTGACATTGCAATGAGACATATAGGCCATTTTCTCTCATCATCTAACATGCAGAACCATGTGGGAGAGAGTGTGGTCTACAATGTGAACTATGGTCCATGCTAATTGCAAAACCCCAGCATGCATTTATCGATTGCAATTAATGTTCCATACTAATAAAGGATATTTGTGTCGGAGGTTGTGGGAGGTATGGAGGCGGGGGCCTATGGGAATCCCTATATTTTTTGTGTAACATTTAAGTAATCTAAGTATCTTTTTAAAAAATATTAAAAAGAAAGAATAAGAAAAATAAAGGGCTTAATTATACTTTCATTTATTCATTCTCTGATGGACTTCATTTCTTCATGTAAATCCATGTTTCTGATCTATAAAATTTTCCTACTGTCTGAAAAACTTCTGTTAACATTTCCCATATAAGCATATCTGCTGTTGAAAAATTACCTCTGGTTTTGTTCATTTGAGAAATATTTTATTTCTATTTCACACAGGAAAGATAATTTCAGTGGATATAGAATTGTAGGTTAGATTTTATTCCCTTTAATTCTTTATTTCATTCCTCTGCTTTCTTGCTTGGAGGGTTTATGATAAGATGCCATCTGTAATTCTTACCTTCATTCCTCCAGAGGTAAGGAGAATTTCCTCCTTCTAGCTCCTTTAAGATTTTCTGGTTGTCTTTGCTTTTTCTGACATTACCAAATACTATATGCTTAGTAATGGAATTTTAAAATATTTATCCTTATTAGTTGTCTCTTGTGCTTCCTGGATTTGTAATGTGGTGTCTGTCATTAATTTTGGAAACTTTGACCACTAGTTCTTCAAATAGTTATTTGCTCTGTTCTATGTTTATATTTGTTATTCTAAGTATGCTATGCTAAAGATTTTGAAATTATCCCATAGTTCTTGAATGACATAGTCTTTATTTTCATTCTATTTCTTCTTTAAATTTCAGTTTGAGATGTTTATATTGATAGATACTAAAATCATTGATTGTTTTCCCCTCCATGCTTAGCCTACATTTGAACTCAGCAAAAGTAATTTTCATTTGTTACAATCCTTCTTATTTCCAGTATTTCCATTTGATGCTTCCTTAATTTTCCATCTCTCTTCTTACAATACCGTTTGTCCTTGCATGTCATCTACTGATAGTTATTACAAAATTTCCTCCTACTAGTTAAAAACTGTGTTATATTTAAATGTTTCTTTGCCTATTTTGTGTTCTCTGAGTATATATTTTCTTGTGTATTAGTATGTCTTACAATTTCTTGTTGACAGCCAGGCATGATGTTTATTTGTCAACCTGGTTATAGTGTCCAGTTATTTAACCAAACATTGGCCTAGAGATTTCTGCAGGGGCTTTCTGTAGATGTGATTAACATCTATAGTAAGGTGACATTCATTAAACTAGATTACTCTCATCTAATCTTTTGAGGCTTTTTAAGCTAATAACTTAGAGTTCCTTAAAGGAGGAGCATTTCTGCCTAAGAACTATACCATTTAGTCATTTCTGTATTTTCAGGCTGTTGCCCTCCCTTTGGATTTTGAACTTCAAACTTCAATATCAAATCTTCCTGGAATTTATAGCCTGCCAGTCACCCCTACAAACTTCAGACTTGTCAGCTCCAGCAATCATATGAGACAATTCCTTAAGATATATTTTATTTATACGTTCACATATCCTATTGGTTCTGTTCTTTAGAGATGACTGAAAACTTCACTGAGCTAAAAATTTGGTCTGTGTTTAATGTTTGCTGTAGGTGACAGAATATTCCAAATCCTCTAATATCTTTATTTTTGTCTCCTATCTTGTCTTTGGTTTCCCTCTGAAATCCTCAGAGTCTCTATCTTGCAGCTTTCAGCTGTAATCCAACGCTATTTTATGAGAGTAAAGTTTGTGTGGTGGTTAGGAGTGGGGAAGGGGAGCATTCTATAATCATATGACTAAATCTGAGTATTTTAGTAGGCCTGTTTAACTGGACTGATTGTGATCTTCATAAATGTTTCTTAATCTACATACCTACATTAGGGGAGACAGTAATGGCAGAAGGGGCCAGAGTTGTTTAAAGACCTTTCCCAATTGATAGAATAAGATACTGGTATCCTTTCTCTTAGTCCTTTGTTATGGAGAAAACTCAGTACATATTTCATGATGGTTATTTTTTTTCTCCTTTCCCTGCCAGAACCACAAGGGAATATTTATTGAACTTAACTATGAGAACCTGGTAGGGTTCCTGGAAGTAATACCTATGAAAGTGTGAGACTCTTTAAGATTGTGGCTCCCAGGGATTTCTTACTCTTATGCTAGCCTACATTTAGCCTCCAGCAATTTGTCATATTTTCCATATACTTTTACTAAGCAGTTATGGCTTCAGCATCTTCTAATCTAGATACGTCAGTTTTGCCTTTGAGTCTCTGGATTTAGCTCTTTTTCCAGATTTGGGGGTGGTGATTTACCATTTGGCTTCAGTTCTCTGATGTCTGCAAGAAAAGTCACCAACTTTTAGCAGTTTGTTTTGTGGTTGTACAGACTTCAGTGATGAATTACATGTTTTTTCTATGTTGGAACTGAAAACAGAAGTTTCTAAAACTTTTAAATATTTTGGAAATGAATAAATCCATCAGTGTTTTAAATCTGTACCTCTACTGGTTGCACTGGTGTGTAGTACACATAATTCATATTTATTCTCTCCTCTCTCTTTCTTTCTCTCTCTCTTTCTCTACCTCGCAGGGAACTCTTGTCCTTCTCTGGAGCTGCATCAACTCTATAACGTAATTGTGAATATCCTCATTAAAAATAAGGAGGGAGATCAGTGGAGAGATATAAAATGTGCCAAGAATTTTATTTGTTCAAATAGCGAAATTTAATATACTCTTCACAATGTAGGTGCTCCTTGCAATCCCACTCCAAATGCTTTTATGGGGATATGGATTAATTCTACAGAAAAATATTTAATTATTGTATAATTCTTTTATACTTGTTTTAAGATAGAGTACATTATCAGAGAACTAAACGAGGCATGGTGCTAGAAGGTTATTTCAGTTCCTTTTAAAAACTTATTATAAAGTCAATGGATATCTGCATATATGAAATTGGGAAAACATACATTAATAATGGTAAGACTTAAATTAAAAAAGCTAAAACAAGGAAAACACCTTCAGAGTTGATCCAAGATGGCATTGGAGTAGTTCAGGCAGGGGCATCTCTCTTGAATAATAGGGGAGAAGACATAAAAGCAGACTGAGGGAGCCTCTTTGGGCACACAGGCAGGCCAAGAAAGTGCCATATGAATCCTCTAAGAGGGAATGGGGACTCAAAGACACAAAGGCCAAAGGGAAAACCATGAATTGATACCCTTGTGGCTAGAAATGCTCCAACATACAGGCAAATCACCTCAATAAAACCTGCAGCTGAACAGCCAACCTAGAGGGGAAGACGGATTCCTCCATGAGAAGAGAGAGGGTGCAGCAATGGGTCAACTGTGATTTTTCTTCCGTGAATGTGTAACTACCATAACTCATGAGCTCAGAAGAGGTAGTTAAAATTGAAGGATTAATCTTTGTGGAAGGGTTTGTCAGGAGTGCCATTTGCTGGCCAGCTTGGAAAGTGAAGGAAGACAGACAGGTTTCTCCTGATTTTTTCCCTGCCATGGTAGACCTGGATGGGCCCCATTAGTGGATACCTGCCACAATTTTGACTCTAAACAGGACAATATTAAAATTTTATATAAAAATTATATTCACATAACATATGATATATCCAAAGTGTATAATCAATGGCTTTTATAAATAATTGTGTAAGAATAGCCAGAAACAGCAGATATGTACTGCAGGAGAAACAAGAGAGATTGATAGGTGAGGAATTTTCTTGTTTGTTTGTTGTTTTTATTATTATTATTGAAGTAATGAAAATGTTTTAATAATGATTGAAATTGTGAATGCACAACTTTGTGATTATACCAAATACCATTATTTTACACTTTAATATGTGTATGCCTTATACGTAAATGTATACTTTATCAATAAAATTAATTTGTTGTAAAAAAAAAAGAAATAAAAACACATAATCTAATGGAAAAAATAAACCAAAATAAAAGAGGAGCTGTGAAGTAAAATCACTAGGCAAGAAAAAGAATCATCAACATAAGCAGATGCTTAGGAATCAACAAAGTATAACAACCCACAGTAATAAACAGGAAGATATGCCCCAGTCAAAGGAAAAAGCCAAGAATCCTAATTCAGGATTTAAGACAACTAATAAATGACACGCAAACAAACCTCCTTAATCAATTTAAGGAGATGAATGAAAATGTAAATAAAGAAATAAAGGATCTTAAGGTGACTCTCTATGAGAATAAAGAAAATTTTGAAAGCCTAGAAAAGGAAGTAACAGAATTTTTGGGAATGAAAGACAAAATTGTTGGGATGAAAAATGCATAGAGGCATATAACAGCAGATTTGAAATGCTAGAAGAATGAATGCGTGAATTTAAATACAAGGCATTTAAATTGAAAATATAGGAGAAAACACAAAGATATGAATGGAAAAATTGAGCAAGGTCTCAGGAAACTGAATGGCAACATGAAACACACATATATATTATTGATGTCCCAGAAGGAGAGGATTGCATAATAGGGGTAGAAAGAATACTTGAGGAAATTCTGACTGAAAAATTTCCAGCACTTAAGAAAGATGCGAATATTAAAGTTCAAGAAGTATAAGATATACAAAACAGAATAAATCCTTATAGTCCTACTTTGAGGCAACTACTATTCGGATTGTCAAAGGCCAAAAAATTAGAGGATTTTGAGAACAGCAAGAGAAAAGCAATATATTATTTACAAGCAAGACTTTATAAGGTTAAGTGCTGATCTCTCTTCAGAAAACATGGAGGCAAGAAGGCAATGATATAATATATTCAAGGTACTGAAAGAGAAAAAAAAACAGCCAAGAGTTCTTTATCCAGAAAAACTATCATTCAAGAGTGAAGGTGAGTTTAAAGTCTTTACAGACAAAAACTGAGAGTATGTAACCAAGAGAACAAATCGACAAGATTTATTAAAGGGTGTGTAACAGCCTGATAGGAGCAAAACAAGGAAGAGAGCTCTGGAGATGAGTGTAGAAATGAAGAAACTGAGAGAAATTAAAAGGGTTAAAAGGCAGAAAATAGTAAGGTATGAAAACAGAAAGCCAGAGAAAAATGGACAAGGTAAGTAATGCCTTTATAGTAGTAACATTGAATGCTAATGATTTGAACTCCCCAATTTGAGAGGGGGAGGGATGGGGTATTTAGGAATCCACTATATTATCTATGTGATTTTTCTGTATATAAAGCTTTTTAAAGTGAAGTGAAAAAAAGTCACTAGGGGAACATACAGAAGAAATCATCAATATGCATAAAAGAAAACAGATCTCACAGTGATGAAAGGCACAATGCAAATGAAAGTATTTTAATATCATTTTATTTTTGGTTTTGTTTTGCAGGAGGTTTTAGATTGCAGAAGGGTTGCAACTGTAGCAGTGGAGGATCACGGGTGTGGGGTGTCTTGCTGGAGAGGTAATGGGAAGGGTGCACCTGGAGCATGCCTATATAGAATATTAATGTGTTCAAGGGGTCATGAGGTGTTGTCTCAGTGGGTGGAGACATACAATAATAGATGGAATATTGAATTCACATCCTGGAGAGCTCTGCTACATTCCCTAATAGAGTGGTAGGAATCTCTAGTGAAAATGAACAGTTTCCAATGAAGAGGACAGACAAAAGAACCAGGCCCTTGAATCTGATGCTTACACTTATGAACCTTGTTCTTGTAAAATTGAAACTTAAGCTAGTAATATATATTGCCTAAGAGTTACCTCCTGAAAGCCTCCTTGTTGTTCAAATGTGGCCCCTCTCTAAGCCAAACTCAACATATAAAATTTACTTTCCCCCGAGCATTGGACATGAATTCTGGGGATGAGCCCACTGGCACAAAGGAATATTATCAAGTGCCAACTAGTGAGGCATTTGGAAAAAGACCTTGACCAAAAGGGGGAAATATTAATTACAACGAGTTTTTGTGGCTAAGGGATTTCTAAGTTAGTTGGGAGATCATTCTAGAGATTAAAATTATGAACAGCTCAGCATGATTTCATTGAGTGCCACAGTAAACAGTGCCTCAAGCAGGCATGCTTTTGAGGATTCTGGAGAAATCAAGACTCTATAGGCAGGGCAATCGCCACCCCATTGGTGGGCCATACCTTGGAATATATAATAACCTATCTCCCAAATACATCACATTTACACTCAATTATAATTTACCTATACATGCTTCTTGTGCCCCTTTTATTTGAAAATATAATTGACACTCTACCTGTTAAATATCTGTCCCAGAGACTTAAATTTTCTGACTTTTAATGTGTTGGTTGAGACCTAAATCTCAGCAGAGTTGCAGTCAACACCTACTCTCCAGTTCATTGGACGCACCCAGGACAACTAACAAAATGATAATGATGGACAACACCCATCCCAAAAATGAAGAGTATGTACAACTGCAAGCCAGACACCTCCCTCCATCTGCTCTATCAGATCTACGCAACCTCTAATTTAAAAACTGTGTGGGGAATCACCATCCCCAAATCCTCAAGATTCAAGAATGAACAAACATAATGGGGCAATGCAAATATAAACTAAAGTAGAATTATTATTATTATTGTAATGGAAGAACTTGTAAGATTGATATAAAGGCAGTGGTCAACAGATGTTCTGAGTGGAAGGAGAGGGAAGAATACGTGTAACATGGGACATTTTTGGGACATTATAATTGTTCTGCCTTACATTCCAATGATAGATACAGGTCATTATACATCCTCTCAAAATCTATAAAATTGTGACGTGCAAAGTGTAAACCAAAATCTAAACTATAGGCCATGGCTAATAGCAATGATTCAATATGGATTCATCAATTGTAACAAGTATACCACATTAATGAATGATGTTTTTAATGGGGGAAATGTGGGAAGGGGAAGGAGTGGGGTAATGGGGGAAATGTGGGAAGGGGAAGGAGTGGGGTATATGGGAGTCCCCTATATTTTTGATGTAACATTTATGTAATCTAAAGCTTCTTTAAAATTAAAGGAAAAAATAAACTCTCCAAAATGAAAATTCCAGGTCCAGGTGATTTCATAGGTGAAATATACCAATCATTTAAAGAATATCTAATACCAATTTTGCTCAAATTCTTCCAAACTTTGAAAAGGAAGGAATAAGACCAATCATATTCTATAAAGCTACCATGACCCTAATACCAAAGCCAAATAAAGATAGTATGAAAAACAAAAATTACAGACATATTTCTTTATTGAATATGGATACAAAAACCTTCAACAAAATAATTGCTAACTGAATCTAAAAACATTTAAAAAAATTATACATTATGATCATGTGAGCTTTATATCAGAATGCAAGTGTGATTCAACATAAAAAAATCAAACCTTGTAGTAATTCACATTAAAAAATTGAATAAGAAAAACCACAGGATTATTTCAATTGATGCAGAAAAGACAATTGACAAAATACAACCTCTTTTCTTGATAAAAATCACTCTGAAACTTAGGCATAGAAGGAAACTTTCTAAATATGATAAAGTGTATATATGAAACACACACAGCTAACATTGTACATAATGGTGAAAGACTGAAAGATTTCCCACTGAGATCAGGAAAAAGACAAGGATGCCCACTCTCCCCATTCTTATATAATATTGTGCTAGAAGTTCTGGTTAAAGCAATTAGGCAAGAAAAAGAAATAAAATACACCTAAATAGGAAAGGAAGAAGTAAAACTTTAGCTATTCACTGATGGTATGATCTTATACTTAGAAAATCCAAAAAAAATCCAGAACAAAACTATTAGAATCCATAGACAATTTAACTAAAGTGGCAGGATACAATATTAATACATAAAAATTAATAGTATTTTTATACATTAATAATGAGCAACCTGAGGAGGAAGCAGAAGAAATATTTCATTTGCAATTGCAATGAAAAGAATGCAATATTTTGTAATAAATTTAGCAAAGAAGATAAAGATGTATATTCAGAAAACTGTAAAACATTGCTAAAAGAAACCATGGATCTAAGTAAAAGGAAGGTTATACCATGTTTTGAGCTGGATGCCTAAATATCATTAAGACGTCAATTCTACCCAAACTTGTCTACAGATTTAATGCAATCCTGAAAAAATTCCAATATTCCTCTTTTTAGAATTGGAAAAGTGAATTGTCAAATTTATCCTGTATTGTAAAGGTCCCCCAAATAGCCAAAAATATCTTTAAAAAGAAGAAAAATTTGGAGGACTCTCAATTCCAGACTTTTAAGCCTATTACCTAGCTACATTGTTAAAAACAGCATGGTACTGGCATAAAGATAGATTGCCTTTCCTGAAGATACATGATGCCTTCATTTGGACTTTCTTTTAGCATAAAAAACATGTCATTTGACCTTACTTTGGAATTGGAATATGCTCCCAGGTGTAACAGAGATAGACTCAGTTATAATTTCCCTACACATGGCTCTTCTGCCCCTTTTATTTGAATTTATAATTAGCAATATACTTGGTAAATATATGTCCCAGAGACTTAAATCTTTGGTCCATTCGTGTGCCAGCTGAGTCCTGAATGTCAGGAGAGTTGCAACACTTACTCTCCAATTCACTGGACTCACCCAGACCAACTAACAATGGGATGATGATGGACAATGCTCATCTAAAGGAACAGAGAGTGTCTGCAACTACAAGCAAGATAGTTCCATGCATCTGCCCCATAGGATTTAAGCCCCCTCTCAATTAGAAACAAAGTGGGTACCACCATCCCCAAATACTCAAGACTGGGGAATGAACAATGGACTAAAGTAGATATTATTATTATATTATAGACTTATTATTCTAGCAATGGAAGAAATTTTGTCATTGATATAAAGGCAGTGGCCACCAGAAGTTCTGAGGGGAGGGAGAGGGAAGAAAAGGTGTAGTATGGGGCATTTTCAGGACATTGGTATTCTACTGTATGACATTGCAATGACAGATACAGGCCAGTATATATTTTGTCATAATATTCAAAATTGTGTGGGACAGAGTGTAAACTATAATGTATAGTCCACAGATAGTAGCAATGCTTCAATATGTATTTATTAAGCATAATAAATGTACCACACTAATGAAGGAAGTTAATGTGGAAAAGTGGTGGAGGAGGAAAGGTGGGGCATATGGTAATCTCCTATATTTTATTGCAACATCTATGTAATCTAAAATTTCTTTAAAAATAAAAAAGAATAAATAAATAAATGTAAGCTTTAAAGAAAAAAAATGCAAACAAATAAATTCCCATTCTTTAGCCTGACTCATTATATGATATGTACTTACAAAGCATATGAAACTAAACCATATTTAGGAACTGGGAGTTGGGTTGCTGTTTTGCAAATACCAAAAATGTGGAAATGACTTTAGAATTGGATAATGATTACAGACTTGAAAACTTGTGAGGTACTTGATAGAAAAGTTCTAGATTGCTTTGAAGAGACTGGTGGTAGAAATAAGGATGCTAAACTTACTTCCAACAGGGTCTTAGAAGAAAATGATGAATGTGTTATTGGAAATTGAAGGAAAAGCAATCCTTCTTTTAAAGTAGCTGAGCATTTAGTGAAACTGAGTTCTGATGTCAAGTGGAAGGAAGACTTTAGAAATAATGAACTTAGATACTTAGCTAAACAGATTTCCAAGCTAAGTATTGAAAGTACAACCTGATTTCTTCTTGCAGGCTATACTAAAATGACAGTAGAAAGGGATAAGCTGAGAACTCAACTCCTGGGTAACAAGAAACCAGAAACTGAAGATTTGGATTATTCTGTGCTTCCAGAAAGTGAGTATTTAGATAATAGTGTTCCATGTTAGGGTTTACCTGAACATGGAACCAGCCAGCTATTTCAGGGGTAGTTAGGATTAGAAATGAATTTATGCAGAAAAGATCTATGGGATGTCCTATTGTCTGATGGTTTGGATCCCTGTGAACTACATGTGAAATTGAACAACTTTTTTTGTGTGTGCATAATTTGTATGAAAGTAACCATTGCCAGCCTGAAAAAAAAGATACAGAAAAGGGACAAATTGAAAAAAGTATGACTACAATGGCAGAACCATGGAAGCTGACATCTGCACTGAAGAGATATGCTTTTGCTAAGAGAGTGCCCAAGTATGTGGAAAGTGTGAGCCTATCCGTGCGCTTTGAATGGGTGGGCCTACTGATACTAGTTCAGGGAAAATGCTGCCCCCAGAACTCGGAGGGGGTTGGAGCCTTAACTCCAGATTTCAAGGAGCAAAACTGCAGTGAAGCACTTAGAAGGGTGGACTTGTCATTCCATCATCCCTGAAAATGCCTCTATCTACAGATTATTCTCACATCTAGAATTCTTAATGGAGGATGTCTTTGCTGGATTTCAGAATTGTTTGGGACCTGTGACCCGTGTTTTCCTTTGATATATCCTTATGGGGATGGAATGTTTAATCTATGCTTGTCTGACCTTTGTACATTGGAAGCAGATAACTTGTTCTCTAAGTTTCACAGAGTGGAATTGTGCCCTGGGACAAAATACACCGATAGCCAATTTTCATGAAACTTTGTACTTATCATTGCATCTAAAAGGTCTTAAGGCTTTTGGAATGTTGTGATAGAATGCACATATTTTCCATGTAGAAAAAACAAGTCTGTTTGGGACCCAGAGTGTGGAGTGTGGTGATTTGGAATTGTATGTACCACAAAAGCACATGTTCCTAAAGTTAAAACTTTTGATGAGATTACTCCAGCAAAGGTGTAGCCCAACTCAATCAAGATGGGTATAACTCCTGTTACAAGAGTCTTTTATAAGAAGAATGAAATACAGACAGTTATACAGAAAAATCCACATAGACAACAGCCAACAGCTTACAACATAAGCAGAACCCATAAAAGATGGTGAGACCAGAAGATGCTTCCATGTGCTTTTCCTTATGACAAACTAAGGACCAAGGATAGCTGGCAACCAGTCCCAGAATTCCACATTCTTAAGGGAGAAAGCATTTCCATGATTACAGCTTTGATTTGGACTTTCTTTTAGCTTCAAAACTGTAAGTTAATAAATTCCCATTGTTTAAGTCACTCTCTTTCATGATATTTGTGTGAGGAACCTGGAAACTGAAAACAAAAGGTGAAAGAAATAGAAGCATAGAATTTATCAGAATTGCTTTTCATTTATCACATCAATTGAGTTTTACATTCCAGTCCATCAACAAAAGAAGAAAAATAAAATATGACTAAAAACATACAAAAGCCATTGATAAATTATTATACAGAAAAAAATTCATTAAAATGTTTATATACTGGAAAAGAATATTCAGGATATATATATCAAGCTTATCTTACAGTTCTTTATATTCAAAGTCAATATTAAGTAAGATTTTTTTTATAGTGCTGCTGGTAATGAATTAAATATTAATATATATGTGTGTATCTTAAATACGGTTTCTTTAAGTAGAAACACATAAAAAAAAGTTTATGAATTCATCTGTTGACTAAAATGTTGTGATCTTACACTGAATTTCCCTAGGAGCGATGGTCCAATATTCACTAGCTCAGTGTCCATGGTGACTTTATGGAACATAATAACCACAAATGATGAGAATTGACTGTTCCAAATTTATTTTCATCTTACATATTCATTAAATAATTGTAAGCTAGTCTATATATTTCTTGCACCATTTATGTTGTATTTGTATTTACATATTTTACAGATTGTGTGTTTATTAATATTTCTTCAATGTTTAATGTTTTAATTAATATATAAGAACATTTGCTCTTTAAAAATTTTCATACACCCAGCAAATTAAATAAAATATCTGATTAGTTTTGATTAGTTTTCTTGTGTCTCTTATTGGATTCTCCATGACAAATGCAAAAACAAGTATTTTATTGTCTTCCCTACCAAACATTTCCCTTTTTTCCTGTTTGTCCTACTTGTCTTTGTGCATTGCAATGGACTCCAATATACTATTGAATAGAACCATTGAGTTTTGTCTGACTTGAAAGGGACAACTTATATCAATTCAAAATAAAGTGTATAGATTACCATGGGGTTTATTTTAAAAAATATATTTATTTCTCACCCTTTCTTGTTGCTTGTGCTCTCTGTCTGCTCTCTGTGTCTGTTCATTGTATGCTCTCTGTGTCTGCTAACATTCTTTTAGGAGGCACTAGGAACCTAACCCAGGACTTCCTATGTCGGAGGGAAGTGCCCAATCACTTGAGCCACATCTGCTTCCTGCTTATTGTGTCTCTTGTTTTATCTCCTGTTGTGTCTCTTCATTGAATAATCTTGCTACACTAGCCTATCATGCTAGCTCATTGTCTTGCACCTCTTCTTTAGGAGGCACTGGGAACCAAACCCAGGACCTCCCATTTGGGAGACAGGCACACAAATATTTAAGCCACATCTGCTGTGTATTAGTCAGCCAAAGGGGTGCTGATGCAAAGTACCAGAACTCTGCTGGCTTTTTAAAAGGATATTTATTTGTGGTAGAAGCTTACAGTCATAAGGCCCTAAAGAGTCCAAATCAAGGTACCATAAGAGGTATTTTCTCAACCAAAGTCATTGGTCATGTGTTGGAGCAAGATGGTGGGCAATGTCTGCAAGGGTTCAGGATTCCTTCTTCCACTTAAGGCTCTGTGGTCCCAACTTCTTCCAATCTCAGCTGTAGGCTGGCTTAAGGCTTTGTCTTTTTTCCTGGGGTGTATTTACAGGTTCAGCTTCTCTGTTCTCTCCACATGGTCAGCTTTAGACTATCAAACTCTCTCTCTTCCTGGGGCCTCTGATGTGTCTATGGAGCCATCTCTATTCCTCTGTGTTCTTCTGCTCAATGTTTACTTCCTGGCACTCCAGCATCAAAACTCAAACTTTCCTCTGCCATGTCATTTTTTCTGTGAGTCCCTGCTTACCAAGGGGATGTGGTCTCAACATCCTACTCATGTGGCTGGATCGAAGCCCTAATCATAATTTAATCAAGTAAAGGTGAAACCTCTCAATTTAATACAAACACAATCCAATATCTGTTTTTTTTGTAATTCATAAACAATACCAAACTGCTACATGGTCCCATACCATGGGTTTTTCATAGATTCCTATGTCATTCCCCTTAGTCCATTCAGTATTTATTCACATTATTGTTAGGTTCTTGATTTCTTCAGGTCTTCAATATCTCTGCTCTGAAAATAAATATTTATTCCTCAAGATCTCAGTTGGGGTAGCGGTCATATGACATACTTCTATGGTGCATAGCTTCTGGGAATTCTCCTCCATTTTAATGTAAAGGGACACATTATTGTAAAAGTTAGGGATGTACTAGAGTAATAGAAAATAAAATGATGATGTCTTAGAAGTAAAAATATTTCTCAGATTCAGTGAATCCTGGATTATTTTATTGGCCCATGGTATTAGAAAATTAATTTCTTCAATATTGTTGTCCAACACATGCATAAGCCCCTTGTCTAATGTTACCTCATTGCCAAAATGGCTGCCCTGTTCCAGTCTATAAGTCTATTTTACAATCAGTGGCAAAGAAAAATAAAAGAATGCCATGCTTCCTCCATTTAAGATCTTCATAAAGTTTAATTTGTTTACACCCATTAGACAGGAAATGGCTGTGTGGACATATCAAGCAAAAATAAGGTGCATGGGAATTCAGAAATATCCTTGATTCTAGGAAGACAATGGACTTATTAAATTGCAAGAGGAGTAGACTCTGGTTGGGAGTTAGTGCTACTGTCACTATCATTGTGACATATTTGTTCTTTTGACCTTTGGCCAATCACCATTATCTTTCTGTAAAGTGGGAAAAATGTAGAATTAGCAGTAAGTCCATGGGGTCTAATACTAGTTTTTGGTGTTAGATGAAAAACAGTTGCCTCATTTATTAAGCCAGTGTAGTCAGGTTTTGTTATATCAGGTTGAATAATCTCATACAAATGTAGAACTGAGGAAATGAGGTCTGAAAATTAGTGAAACCTAAAATATGGTTGGTATTGAGTGGAGGAAATGAAACCTGGTTAATTGAGAACCCCATTTCACTAGAGACACTTTTCTCAAAACTTTTGTTAAACTGTCATTTGTTATCCCTTGAGATAATAAGCCTTGATGTTCTCAAAAGACTTAAATTAGAAATATGGACACCATGTTTCTAGGAATAAACCCCTCAGCTACGGCTTCCCTCCCAAGAGATCCAACTGGTCTCATCTCTTCTGCAATGGTTCTCTCTGAAACCTACATCAATTTCTACTGGACCTTTCCTATGATCATATGGCTATTTTACTATATCTTTCCTTTTGGAGGGGTCTCTATCTTGATCCAAATTCTCATGTAGTTACTGTATTTACCTCTAAGAATCCAACTGAAACTGTTCAAATGAAGGTATGCTACTGGATAGATTAATTACAGGGACATGATTAGACTTAATGGAAACAACCTGCAATGTCCAGACAGCCAGAGACTAGCAACAATTTGGAATTGAAAGCAATAAAAAGAAATAATTTCCTGTATCTCAATGATAAATGGGAGGGGATGCCTAAATGCAGGATTGTAATTTTGTTGGAGCACAGTGGCTTCTGGAGAAGTGTTGACAAAGAAGGGAGGAAAAATCCTGATCTCAATCTTCCTTCACTCCTATATTCTGCCACTTCTGTATCCTTTTGTCCAAATAAAAATAGAAGAAAATTATCAAAAAGGCATAGCTAGTATACCCCACATGCTTAAACCCCTCAGAATTCAGAGCATGAATAAGGACATGAGATAGTTTGAAACTGTAGGGGACCCCAGAAAAATATGTGCTTGAACTAAATCCATCCCTGTGAATGTGAACACATTGTAAATAGGAACTTTTGATAAGATTACTTCAGTTATGGTAGAGCCAACTTCAGTCAATATGAACAATCCTTTTACTGGCATCCTTTATAAGCAGAATTTCAGACAGACAGAAAACCACTGGAAACAGTTGGAAGCTGAAATTCAATGGAACCCAGAAGAGAATGGAGAGGCTGTCATATGCATTGCCATGTAACAGAGGAGCCATGGAACAAGAACCACTGGCAGCCAACCTCCCAACACTAGTCTTCAGGAAGAAAACAGCCTTGATGATGTCCTGATTTGGTCAATTTTTTTAGCCTCAAAAACATGAGGTAATAAACTCCCAGTGTTTACTCTAAACCATTTTAGAGTATTTGCTTAAGCAGCCAAGGAAAATAAAACAGAAGGGTGAAGAGAGATCTGCTGTAGTGAGGGGACATGAGAAATACCAACATATCAATCCATTTCTCTGCTTACCTTTACTACAAAATTCTTCAAGATATGTCTCTATTTTACATAAATATAAACTAATTTAGAATGATTGTCTCTAATATTATCATCTTATATTCCATTTTATTTGATTTATTGTTAAATATTTCAAATGCATAAAAAGTTCATATCTATAAAAATTATGAGGAAAAACATTTTTTTAAAAATCCAAGCATTCACATCCAGCTAAAAAAATGCAGTATTATTACATGAAAACTCTCTGATTATATCCATCTCCTTACTGACCCCATTGTTTAGAAAAAATATGCTTCTTTTTTATTATCAGCAACTTGAATTTTAATACATATTCCACAAACATGTTCTTTCAAAAGAATATATTGCTTAGTGTTCATATTTTAGGATTTCTTATGATTGATATTACAGTGGAATATTGTTTTACATCTTGATTTTAATACTCAACTTCATGTTTATGAGGTTCATTTAGGTTTAATCATGTTATTTTACTCTGTTAGTATCCAGTGCTATACAAAAAATTATTGTATGTGTTACAGCATTCCTCATATTAAATTGAAAATTGGAATGTGCATCATAGGGTATTGAAACTAGAGCTGAGTTATTCCCCAAAATCATACTCTCAAATTTACACTGAATCAAGTAGTGTTAGACATTTTAATTGATGCCAGTTCAATGTGTGGGGAATACTGTAATTCCTCCTTGTGGTTGGCATTTTCAGTACTTTGATCTCCAGTGACTTGAGATGCTTTTGACATGTTTGACATTTATGATTCCTCTTCAGTGAAACACTTCTTGGCATCTAGTGCCAATTTTCCTAACCAGTTGTTCACCTTTTCTTATTGAAAGTATTGGAGTTTTAAAATGCATACTCTGAGAACAAACACTTTGTCACATGCATTGTTCATACTCTCTTATAACATGACTTTTCTCTTTTTCACTTTGATTATGTTGTCTTTGTCATTGTTATCACTACTAATTGTGTTAATTGTTGTAATATCCTCTTATACATTAATGTTAAGCCTGCTCATCTTCAACTTCTTCAAGAACCATGAAGCCCAACCATAAACACTGCTTAGACTGCCTATAATATGCACCACTCTCTATAAAAGGAATGGTGGGGTAAGGCAGGAAAGTAAGAAACTTGTGTTTCTCAATGATGACTTCTGACCCATCCTCCCCTGTAAAAGCTCCTATTCAATTGGGGAATTTGGCTCCAGTGGTGTCCCACTTCTCACCCAGAACAGTCTCTGGCCATGCTATCTCATGAGATTCACCCCAGGCTAGAAATGCCTTCTTTTGGTTTAGAATGACAGTTCTCCTCCCATTCTGGGAAGAGGAAAAATATCATTTTTGGTAAGAAAATACCAAAAATTCAATTATCCTTGTGGCAAAAAAGGAGGAGCGAATGCATGTGCATATGTGATGACATTCACACATACTGCATTAACACATGAAGGTCTCCCCAAGCCTGGGACTTTTGGTTGAACCAGGGAAAACACCTCCTAATAAAATGGGGAAAGAACACAACTCCCAGTGCAAGACAGATGAGCATGCAAGATAACTGGTGAATACAATCGATTCCACAATCCTTCCAAGGGAAGCCAGGGAATAGTTTGCTGCTTGAGGTCTGCTGAAAAGGCAGATCTGGGCTATAAAGATCTCTGGAAGAGGTGTTTCTGAAGTTGTAAGATGGGTAATTTGGTGACAACAGCAGCAGTGATATGGATGCATAAGTCTTAGGAAAGCAGGTCTATTCTCCCCTCTTTAAGAGAAGGAGGAACCCACCATGACCTTAGAAAGAGACTGTACAGTTCAGCCTCCAGCACAACCCTAAATCCAAAGCCTCCTTTGTACAGAATGTCTTCACCCATCCTTAGGGCTACTCTGGAGAACCAATGATACACAACTTTTAGGGGAGGGTATATGGGAATGAAATTAAGCATCTCATTCAAGCTTCTCTCTCACAATCAACTTAAAAATCAGGCTTTAGAAGAGGATAAAAAGAAATGATCTCATCCACCCAAACAGAAACAGCATAATAGGGAGATATCTCAACCATTCACAGTTTCTCTGGCCCTCCAGTAGTTGTTTAACACCAGGTTCTCCAGGTTTTTCTCAAATCCTTTAGACAAGCAGGAGACACTGCATTGAAGTCCATTCTGCAAATTGCAACTCTGGCTCCTTTATAACCCACTTATCACATTAGCTAAGGCTTGATGGAAAATGGAGAAGAGTGATGAATTGGAAGGGGTATTTTTTACTTCTGGTTGTATTTGTATACACCATGTACTCAGTCTCCACATGCAGGTTTTAAAAACACCACAAAAATAACTGGAGGAAACATACAGGAAATGAGATGTGAAAAGTATGTGTCTCCTTAAAACATCCATGCCCCCCATTGATTGTTGAGATTTCCTTCTTGTACTCTAAATGAAAATACCATGACATTGTACACGGAAAACCATGGAAAATCAATGATAATACTAATCCAAACAATTAACTCAACAAGGCAGCAGGATATGAAACTGTGGACTCAGTGCAGCCTGCTGCCATTCCCTGTGACCCACAAATAAACCCTGTATTAGCCTCAGGCCTGAGGTAGTTGAAGAATGTGAGCTGATTCCCTTCTTGGGATTACCTAGAGATGAAACACAAAGCTTAGCAGATAAGGATGTCCCACTACATTTTTCCCTTACTGTCCCATATATATGTAAGTATTTACTGGGGACAATCTTGCCAAAGTACATCCACTTTATGGCATCTGTTCCTCATGTGGAGGATGCAGTGTCCTTCCACTATGATGACTTCCAATATGGCAAAACAGGAAACAGTGTGCATAGATCAAATATCCATGTGCCAGCCACAGATTGGGCTGCCCTAGCCATGGGGAAGAGATACCCTCTGGTGAAACTGACCTTGGTCTGTTTCTTATCTATGGGAGTAAACATTTCTCCATCACAGCCAGTGTGAGCCATGCTTTTGTTGGTGATACCGACACCTATATTGGAATAGCTTGATATACTTTAAGTGTCTTCTTTCTGACTAATATTTTGAGCTGGGTGTCAACAGTTTGAGACAGCAAGTAAAGTGCCAAACATTCAACAGTCCAGCAAAAACTAATATGCAAAAATTAGTTACATTCATATAATAATATTAGCCTCAAGATATAATATATGTATAAATCCCATTTAAAATAGCAACAAAGAATGATAAAATTAACTTGGCAAGAAATGACCAAAACCTATATGAAGAAAAATATAAAACATCTTGAAAAACTTAGAATTGACAGGAACAGGGACAAGGTGATGTCCCATTTGTCCCTGGTCCCCTCTCCTATGTACAACTATGAACACTGGAAATAACACAAGAGACAACCAAAGGAGAACTAGGAAATGTGGCATGAAGTCAAACTGGTTTGGGACTCCAGAACCTCTTGGTCCTCTTATTCAACAGAAGAAGGAAACCAAGACCCAAACCTAGTATTTTCTAAGCCCCAACCTATCAAAATAACACAGCCCAGGTAGGCTAATCCTCCCAGAATCTAATGAGAATCTGAAAACCATACCAGGTGAGTATAGCACCATTGGCATGAGGGATATATAGGAAGTCTCACTTAAAATAAATAGCCATGGGTATCATTCTTTTTCTATGTTAAGCCTGAGGTGCCAGTTTCCCAACTAGAAGTGCCAAGGCTGCTGGGAAGCACCAGCAAGAGGGTCATTACCACAGAAACAGTCTTTTGGGGGAAGTCTCTTTTCTTTTCTCCATTCAGAAACACCAGAGTGACCAGGAGGCACCATCAAGAGTGGCGATAACATGACAAGCCACACAATAAGGAAAGCCGCTTCATCTTTGTAGGCTTTAAATTCCTGTTTCCACCAATAAGGTATATGACTACTGATCATTCAGCCATTAAAAAAATAATACGAAAAAAAATATGCTTATTTATGAGCAACTTAGGAAAAAAAAGACCAAATTATTGAAAACTACAAACTACAAATCTCAGTTAAAATGAAATAGGAAATATGAATAGTCCCATAACCATTAAATTTAATTCATTGTTAAAAAAGCCCCTTATAAAGAAATTATCAGAAGAGATGTTTCACTGAAGAATTCTAACAAACATTCAAGTAAGAACTAATGCGGATTTTTTTTATAGGATCAGTATTAACCAGACACTAAAATAAGAAAAAGAAAAAAAAAAGTAAATAAAAGTACATGTTGTCCTATTACCAATAACTCTTAGAATCTAACAATATATAAAATACATAAATACAATGTATGCAATACATAATGATCAGGAGGATTTATTCCAGGTATGCAAAACTGGTTCAATATATGGAAAACGATCAATATAATCTATCTTTTAAAAGGTTGAAGAAGAAAAAACCATATTTTAATTGATGGAAATAAAAGCATTTGGCCAACAAAATAACCAAATTAAATATATAAGAAAAATTTTTGAGAGGTTTTGGATCACAGATGGGTCATGTAGTGGCAGGGAGGATCACTGGTATGGGGTTTCAGTGATGGGAGATGCATAGGAAGGGATTCACCTGGAGCACGTCTCTAAGGTATATGAATATGGTCATGTATTCATGGGGCATTGCCTCGGTGGGTGAAGTTCCACACAATAACTGAAACAATATTGAGTTCACATCCTGGGGAGTTCTGCTACATTCTCTAATAGAACCTCAAGAATCCCCTGAGTGCAAGGGCAACGTCAAGTGAAGGAAGACAGACCATTATGCTAGGCCCTTGATATTGATGATTGTGCTTATGAAACTTTTCTTGTGAAATTGTAACTTGGCTAGTATTATACACTGCCTAAGAGTTACCTCCTGAATGCCTCCGTGTTGCTCAAATATGGCCTCTCTCTAAGCCAAACTCAGCATATAAGTGCAAGACTTTTCCCCCAGTATGGGACATGACTCTCAGGAATGAGTCTCCCTAGCACTGAAGGATTATTACCAAGAACAAACTAGCAATGCATCTGGAAAAAGACCTTGTCCAAAAGGCAGAAATGGTAAATACAAAAGTTTTTTGGCTAAGAAATTTCAAAGAGAGTCTGGAGGTCATTCCAGAGGTTACATTTAAGCAAGTCTCTGCAGGATTTCAATGACTGCCACACTAAACTGTGCCTCCAATAGCAGAGCTCCTGAGGACTCTAGAGACATCCAGAAACTATAAGCAGGGCAGACAGGTCAGGAATTAAGCACCCTGTCACTGGGCCTTACTTTGGAATTTATGCTCCCCAGTGTAACAAAGTTAGACTCAATTATAGGTTCTCTACAAATGACTCTTATGCCCCTTTTATTTGAACCCATAATTAGCACTATACTTGATAAATATATGTCCCAGAGGCTTAAATCTTTGGTCCATCCATGCACCAGTTAAGCCATGAATTTCAGCAGTTGCAACACCTACTCTCCAGTTCCTTGGACTCACCCAGTTCAACTGAGAAGGAGATGATAATGGACAACACCCATTCCAAAAAACAGAGAGTGTCTGCAACCACAAACAGGATAATGCAAACCATCTGCTTCATGGGATCTAAGCCCGCTCTTAATTAGAAGCAGAGTGGGCATCACCATCCCCAAATCCTTAAGATTGGGGAATGAACAATGGACTTAAATAGATTTATTTTCCTAGTATAGACTTATTATTATTCTAGCAATGGAAGAACGCTTATCATTTTTTTAACTTTATTTTGTACATATAAGAATTGAAAATATAAGCAATTAAAAACTAAAAAGTAAGCACAAATGAATAAATATATAGAATGCTTATCATTGATGTTAAGTCAATGGCCACCAGAGGTTCTGAGGGGAGGGTGAGGGAAGAATAGGTGTAATATGGGGGCATTTTGGGGACATTGTACTTGTTCTGCATGACATTGTAGTGACAGATACAGGCCATTGTATATTTTGTGATAACTTACAAAATTTTGTGGAACAGAGTGTGAACTATAATATAAACTGTAGTACATGATTAACCACAATGCTTCAATAAGTGTCCATCAATTGTAACAAATGTACTACACTAATGAAGGATATTGTTAATGTGGGAAATTGTGTGAGGAGGAAGGTGGGGGCATATGGGAAACCCTTATTTTTTTTGCAGCATTTGTGTAATCTAAAGCTTCTTTAAAAATATAAAAATAATTTTAAAAAATCATTTGGAAAAATCCAATACCTAATCATGTTAAACTTTTTCATCAAGTTAGCAAGAGGGAAATTATCTAAAGAACATAAAGAATATTTACAAAAATTCTCCCCATTGACTGTTGAATTCACCCATCTACACTCTATATGAAAATGGTATGTTAAATTATGTGGGTATTGTACATGATATTGTACAGCTGACAACATACTTAACAACAAAATTCTGAATGATCTTCCTCATAATAGAG
>JAQZBX010007130.1:0-12711 GCA_029593785.1 Cabassous unicinctus
CACATCAGCTTCCCTGAGCTGTGTTTGTTTGTTTTTTTTTGTCTCTTTGCTGGTTTGTTTTTGTTGTTGTTGTTTTAGGGGGAGCCGGGAACCGAACCCGGGACCTCCCGTGTAGGAAGCAGGTGCTCAACCGCTTGAGCCACATCCGCTCCCCTATTATAAACTTTTAACAACCTGAAAAGTAAATATTATTAATCAGATTTTACAAATGAAGAAACTGAGCTTCAGCAAGGTTAATCAAATTCCTGAAGGTTAGTGAGATTTGAATTTGTCTTTCTCTGACACTACTCATCATATTTGTTTGAGTTATTTTCTTATTCACAGTAGACCACTTTAAATGAGTCATTATGGGTAATTTAAATTGGGTTTCTCTCTTCTGAAAAGTTTTGTTTGGTTGTTTAAAATGGTTGCATTGACTAACTGTATTTTCTTTTCTGCTCGAGCAAGATATTGAAGACTTGGATTTCATGTTAGAACTGGTTGAGGGAATGTCTTTTATACAGAATCGCAATGATTCTGATATAATTTGATTGGCTTCTCTTTAGCTATCATAAAAAACTTCTGGTTGCTTGCCCTTCCGTATTCTCACAGTAAAAAAATGGATGGAGATCCAGTAGTTCCACATGTTACTCTTCAAAGAATAATGTTTTTCTTTATAACCATACTACATTTGGCTTTAGCATATTGGCATTTTTTAAAATGAGATTTATTGATACCAGAGTGCAATTCTGAATCTTAGGAGGGGCAGGAGTGGCCACTCAAAGAGAGCTGATACATTTTTACATGCGTTTTATAGTAGCTTATATGTAGAGCAGCTATGGAAACTGTTAGTAGGAATCATTGGACCTAAATTCCACCTACTACAGTTGTAGATTTTTTTCTTGCTTTAGAGATTCTATTTTTCCCCCTTATTTTCAAAGAAGTAGATAAGGATGGAAGGGGTAAAGGAATTATTTTCTTAAATTAAAGGCTAGTAATTCACAAATTATCATATTTAACTATTTCATACACATGCAATATATGTCTAATCAGTATTGAAGAGTTCTGAGACAGGCTGTTGTACTGCTAATGAGTATTTAAAAAGTCATATATAAGATAGGTTGGGGTATATATGGTTGTTAAAACAATTTTGGCTACATATATTTTGAAGAATTATATGTCTACAATTTCCTTTATGTTTTTAAGTATGAACTATTTAACCCAACGTGAACTCTCTGTTTTCAGAGTTTTTTTTTTGTTTTTTTTTTTAGCAAAAGAACATTAGTTAGCTGCCAGACGAAAGAGAGAATAGAGTAAATGGAACTTCAGTGATTTCTATATTTTATTTTTATTGAAGTTAACCAATACTGAACTTAATGTATTGCTAAATTTTACACTAAGGATTTACATGAAATAAACGGTTATGTGGTATATTCTCTTATAAAAATTAAAATTAATTTACATGGTTAATTTTGATATTTTGTGTTGGGTTTTCCAGGTAACTCTTATTTTTAAAAAAGTTCTTATCATAATAAAAAGTCCATTCTTTAGTATGAATGAAAAAAAAGGAAAGGAGCCAAAATTGCCAAACTTCATGTAATTGTGTCTCTAAAGATATAAAATATTACAGGGTACTATATTTTTAAATAAGGCAAAGTACTTGCTAGATATAGCTCATAAAAATAGTAATTTGATAGTTTCGTAATCACAGTGCACTTTGCGACTTTCAAAATATTTACATAGGTTCCTTGAGGCAGGATACTCTGAAATATGAACTTGATAATTGTCTTGGCACATGATATTAGCATCTGCTAAATAACTAGTTTTAGAATATCAGGAGAGTATTTATAGACCTTTCGTGGCATACAGTATACTATGAAACTCAAAGCAATCTCCTAGTTTTTCTGTAAGACTACCTAAGGTGCCCTTGACAACATCTGATACTTTTTCCAAACGTCCCTGAGGCAGTCAGATTCTTCTAAAATGATAATTCCGTGAGGCAAAATTTTCTAAAAAGTAGTATCAACAAGCATTAACCTCATACTACCTGAGAAAATTTTCTTTGACATAAAGTATAGTTTCTTGGAGTTGAGATGTTATAAGCTTCATAATTTTAAAGAAATACTGTGCTCACTGAGACTATGTGACTTAAAAGGCACTCCGCACTGATAACTAAGGAAGTGCTAGTTTGAAAGCTGCTAAATTACAAAGTAATCATAAGCATAGTAATATTTTCACATTTAGATCAACACATTCAGCATATTATTCTCAGAAATTCTTATAGATTAAACTTGCTAATAATTTTGTCTTTTAAAAGCCTTGATTTCATAATCGAAAGTGTTCTATGTATTTCTTTTTTTTTTTTTTTAGTGCACATATTTTCCCAGGTGAAATTTTAAAAACGATGAGAAAATTGCCAATGAGGATTGACATGTTTAATTCAGGTAGCAAATTAGTGGTAAATTAGGAGAAGATATTCTACACTCTTTGTAGAATAAGTATTTGAAAAGAATTTTTTTGAATGTATAATATGTATCAAGTTTTGAATGTCACTGAGAAACACAAGCATCATGTAGGTCAGTGAACGAGATTTGGAAATCTAATTTCCAAAGGTCTTTGTTGGCTCTGTGCTGCTGAAAGCCACCTGGTCTTGCTGCCAAAGCCTTGCGTTTATTTTTGGGATGAGTGCCCCTTTATGTACGTGTGCTGCCAGCTCCGACCTGGCCTTCTGGGGCTGCTCGGGGAAATGACGCCAGGCTTAAAGGTGACAGGAGCCTCTGGTGCTGATACCGCGTGTGAATGTTGCATTGGCACCGTGAGTGGAAGTGGAGCTAAGCCTTGTGGAAGGCTGCATAGTGTCTGCTGGAGCCTAGCACAGGTATTTTGCTGTTCACATGCAATCATTTTTGAGCTAAAAGCAGGTCTATGACTTCTAACTGACCTGCCTGTGTGCCCTGAATGGCTTTTCAGGTTTCCTTACTCCATATCCTGTCATCCTGGACTCCAAAAAATAAGTTCTTTGTTAACAGTGTTCTGGGTAAGCACTAGGTGGTTTTGTGATTAGCAGACATCGTTAAAATGCTGTCTTAGCTTGCCAAAGGGCTGCCAGTGCAAAGTACGAGAAATGGAGTGACTTTTATAAAGGGAAATTATTCTGGGTAAAGGCTTGCAGTTCCGAGGCTGTGAAATGTTCAAATCAAAGCATCAGCAGAGATGCCTTCTCAGGATCTTGCCACGTGGCAAAGCATGACAGCCACCGATCTCTGGCGAGGGCCCTCCAGGATCTACCGTGTCCCGGAGCTCAGCTGTGAGCAGCCCTTCTCAGATGCTCTGCTGACTTCCTGAGTTCAGTCGTGAAATCAGAAAGGTGAGCATGTGGCTCACCTCTCCTTAGGTCTCAGCTCTTGGAGTCTCTCGTGGCTTCCCTCCTTGAGCTCAGCTGCAGGTGAACCTGAAGTCCTTTCTCTCACATTGCAGGGACAAATATGGTGGAGCTTCCATTTCCTGCATTGTCTCTCTTTCTCTCTGTGTGTCCACATACACCAGACCCAAAAAGAGGTCAGAGGCTCAATCTGAGTTATGCCTCGCTGAGGCAGTCCAGTCAAAAAGGGCCTCACACCCACAGGAATAGATTAGTTTAAGGACATAGTCTTTTTGGGATTCCCAAAAGAATTTCAAACTGTCACAAACACGTTTGTGTTTTAAATTATTCTACTCAGGATAATTTTACTTTTCACTGTTTTCCTAGCTTGTGATGTTTCTGGTTTGTAGTTGAATAAGAACCCTTCTACATTGTAGTATGTGGGTTTAACTTTTATTTATACTTGAATTAAATTATAAATTTAAATAGCTTTCACCTAGATGGTATGGTCAAAATTCCACAATTTATTATTTATAGGGATATAGAAATTTGATATCACATCAAAATAGTCAATATATGAAATTTTCTATTTGTTTGATTTAGCAAATGCGTATAACTGTATGTTTGCTACCAAGTTTCTTTCATAAATATATATTGGATAAATCACATAGAAACCTAAATAAGCTGGGTAAAGAACATATGATAATAGAAATAGTTGTTATGCAAATTAGAATTAATACATTTTACAAGCTTTTGTAATGTTTTAATATATTATAACTTTAACCAAAATAACTCTTTTTAAAGGTAATTGACCTATAGTTAAGGAGAGTCAAATTATTTTTATATTTTATTTTTTCTTTGGAATTGAAGTTCAATAATAGAAGGTTAATAAAATAGCACCACAAATTGTGTCTCATATTGTTTAACAAATACATATTAAATTTTTTTTTTTTTTTAAATCATTGAATTAAGATGGTTTGTACATGTGTATGTAATTTGACATAGAGGTCTGTTTCGATGCTCTGACCTTGTATTTGTTTTAGGATTTTCCTGTAATACTGGTGTTTCAGTTATGAGTGTTTGCTTATGCAGCATAATTAATAACATGTTTCTGCATTTATTAAATTGACTCATTTACAAAGCTAATCCTCTGGGCCCAAAATTCTTACCATTTTATGTTCAAGAAATTCTTCCAGAATTTGAGGACAATTATGGTTGCTTCTCTGAGAAAATGTTCAGATACATTCAAATTTGCATATAATTGTCAGAGAATTTGTAGTTCTATACTATGATTAATTATTAAAAACAGGTGTATTTACATTTTCTATAAATGGAATCATACAGTATGTAGTTCTCTGTGTCTGGCCTCCTTCACATAGCATAATTTTTTTTTTTCTGATATTAACATTTTGTGGTATTAACCCACATTTGTTCAGCTTCAAAGAAAAACGGTCTTATATATGCAATTTTACCCATATTCATATTTCACATAATATATTTAGTTCATAATAGGGCATTCATACAGTATTTGTCCTTTGGTGTCTGGCTTGCTTCACTCAACATAATGTCCTCCAGGTTCATCCATGTTGTCATGTGCTTCACAACTTCCTTTCTTCTTACAGCTGCATAATATTCCATTGTGTGTTTACTCCACAATTTGTTTATCCATTTGTCAGTTGATGGACACCTGGGTGGGTTCCAACATTTGTCTATCGTGAACAATGCTGCTATGAACACCAGTGTGCAGATGTCTATTCGTGTCACTGCTCTCAGTTCTTCTGGGGATACACCTAGTAGTGGTATTGCCAGGTCCCAAGGCAAGTCTGTGTTCAACTTCCTTAGGAACTGCCAAACAGTCCTCCACAGTGGCTGTACCATTCTACATTCCCACCAACAGTGAATAAGCGTTCCTATCTCTCCACATCCTCTGCAACCTTTCCAGTTTTCCTACTACTTAATAGCAGCCAGTCTAAAAGATGTGAAATGATATCTCATTGTAGTTTTGATTGGCATTTCCCTAATCACTAGTGATGTTGAACATTTTTTCGTGTGTTGCTTCACTATTTGTATTTCTTCTTTGGACAGTTGTCTTTCCAAGTCTTTGCCTATTTTTTAGTCAGATAGTTTGTCTTTTTATTGTTGAATTGTATGATCTCCTTATATATCATGGATGTTAAACCCTTATCAGATATGTTATTGCCAAATATTTTCTCCCATTGAGTTGACTTCCTTTTCATCCTTTTGACAAAGTCTTTTGACATGCTAAAGTGTTGAATTTTGTGGAGATCCCATTTATCTATTTTTTCTTTTGTTGCTCATCTTTTGGGTGTAAGGTTTAAGAAACTACCGCCTACCACAAGATCTTGAAGATGTTTTCCTACATTTTCTTCTAGGAGTTTTATGGTTTTTATATTTAGGTCCTTGGTCCATTTTGAATTAATTTTTGTATAAAGTGTGAGATAGGGGTCTTCTTTCTTTCTTTTGGATATGGCCATCCAGTTCTCCCAGCACCATTTGTTGAATAGACTGTTCTGGAGGTCATATGGCATGTGAATATACACCTCAAGAAAACTGCTTAATAAACAAATAAATAATTATCCAAGAATAGCCAAAAATAGCAGCTATGTACAGCAGGGGAAGCAGAGAGATTGAGAGGTGAAGAATTTTCTTGTTTATTTGTTTGACTGTTTTTTGTTTATTATTAGTATTGAAATAATGAAAATGCTTTATTAATAAAAGTAATAAAAGCACAACTATGTGATTATACCAATACCATTGATTGTACACTTTGGAAAAATTATATTCTTTATTAATATGTATCAATAAAATTGATTTCTTAAAAAAAAACAGTTGTATTGGTGAATTGTGCGATACAAGCATTTTTATAGAAATTATGGCAGAATTTTTAGCTTAAAGTTGTGTGAAGATATTTTAATATTCTTGCAGTTACAAGAAATTTCTTATTCAATGTATCTTGGACTCTTGTGCTCCTTCGTATCACTTGGAAGCTCTGTCAGAATTTTTTCCATAGTAATTTTCAAATCCATGTCTCCTTATTCTTCCTTGGATCAGATATTTATTATCTCTTCCTTAGGTTGGATAACTTTCATATTTTTCAAGCTTTCAAGAATCTAATGCTGCATTTATGAATTATTTTTGTCCAAATTATAGCTCTGAGCTTGTTCCGCTGTTCACACACCTCCATTCATTCCCTCATTTATCATATAGTCTGGACTGTATAAAGCTGTATGTTGCCCTCTACAAATTTGTGAGTAGGATCACCTTCACTGGGTTAAGCTGTGGAATTTCTACATATTGGATCAGTTCAATATCTGTATAGACATCTTAGAGGGTGATTACATGGTTCCTAGGTCCATTAGTTATGTAAGCTGTTTGAATATCATTACACATACCTTGAGGAAAATCGTTGATCAGTAGGAATCTGAAGTGAGATAGAGAAAAATAATTCACCTAAGCAAGCTTTGCCAGTGCTTAGGAGAGGGAATGGCTACTTCAGAGGCTGGCATAATGCCTTCCAACATATGAATGACAAAAAAAAATTCTTTGATTCCACACTCAGCCAGAAGACTTCTGAATTTAGTGTAGTTCAGCCTCAGGGAGAGACTGTACCAGCCATGCTGACACATGTTTTCTGCTCACAAAACCAGGTTTCTGAGGCTTTGGGGCTCCAGGCCAGATCCTGGATGGTGGTAAATTCATCAAGGCAATGTCTCAGTGTGAGGTCTTTGGTAGATAGCCATGATCTTCCTGGCAACAGACGGGTCTCACCAGGAGCTTTCTATTCAAACATCAGCACCAAAGAAAATCCAAATATCCTATCCCCAAATCTAAAAGCCCTTCACTACCTAGTCCCAAATCATTCTTGCTTTGTCTTCCTATTTTGGCTGTCATGTATTCCTCATGCTAATCAAACTGAGTATAAATCTAGTACTTCTCAGCTTCCATGGCTCATTTTATATTATTCTTTTTCCATGACATCTTCCATATTTTCCACACTTTTTGAGAAGCAGTGTTAGCAGTGGAAAGACGCATGTCTCCTAAGAAGATGGCTCCGTGAATGCCAGGTGGATAGAAGGAATGGATACTCATAAAATGGATTAATATGTGGATGAATGAATGAGCTGTAAGTAGTTCTCCTCAGATCAGGTTTAGGAGTTATTAAGTAATATCAATATCAAAATCCAGATTAATAGTATTAGTTGATGATATAACATATTATCTTATTTTAGCCCTACAGGTTTTATTATGTGTGCCATTAATGCAAAGCACATTCATTTCCAATTTCTGGAAAATCTTTCTTGAATATTTGATTTCTGAATTTTAGCTCTCAGTTATTTTAAAAGAACACTTATTTTTGCTACCAAGTTTGAACTATAGCAAAAAAAAAATTTAGCAAGAGTTTGTCATGTCACCTGTGACACGATTTTGCCCTTCCAAGCAGCTAACTCCTGATCCATAATTACTGTGAGAATGTCAACAGTAGGTTGCTGGATATCTGCCATGAATCATCACAAAGATATTAGCTGCCCCAAAGCAAGCTTGAAAACTCGGGGAAGGATTTTCTCTGACTCTTTTCTTCAGAACTCACACTTTCTAAAAAAATGAGAGTTCTAAGAAGGAAATTTGATAAACTGACATTAAGATTAAAATAATGATTTATTCTCTATATGCAATATTATGGAAAAGTGAAATTTATGGAAGACTTCTTTTTCCTAGAAGAACATCTTTTGCAAGGTAACCATTTTATAATTAAAATAGAAAGTTAAGAACAAGCATTTGAAAAACACTTGTTCAAAAGACACAAATGCTCTGATATATTGCTTACGCAGCCTCAAGTTTTATCATGTGCATGAAGAATATTGCAAATTTTTATTACGTGCAAACAAAACTGAAATTATAATATCTCAATAAACTTTTTTTTCTTTTTTAATTCTAATCTCATTATGTTGTGTTCTCATATCTGGAGAGTATAAAATTACTAATGAAATAGTCAAATCATAATCCATAATATAGATAAAAGTTTCTTAAAAAATAATGACAGCTACTGTTTTTAGATATTCTATTCTTTAAACTATTTAAAAGCCTTAGTAGCAACAACTACATTACAAAAAAGTGATAATAACTACTACCTATTGAGTATTTTTAAAGTACATTCTAGGATATTTTGCTATTAAAACAATTTCTAAGTTTACATCTTGGAAGACATCCTGAGCCAACTGTCAGGAAGGTTATATTTATACCCATAAAATCAAAAGCAGAAATGAGGACTTTGAGAACAGAATTTGAGATCACATTATTTGCTTCAATTGCTTGAAGATTACCACAGCATTTTTAGAGTATATGATTAAAGTGTTTAAATTGCCATTAGAATGAAAAGTCAAAGTATTTAAATATTTCTGCTTGTCACATTGCAATAGATGAACAAATTCACTTGAAGAAATGCCACCTTACAGTGTAAGATTTTTATAGTAAGTACATATTAATACTGTAATTTGTTATTTAATATTTAGTACTCTTGGAAAATATCTAGGGATTCAGGAATTTAAACACATGATTTCTTATGATTTTAGGATCTAGGTTTGACAAATACAGGATAGTTGAATTTGTATATATTTGAACCATGATATTGTAGTTTATAATTATCACTGAACTTTATTATAGAGAAATGGAGAAGATCTCTATTTTCCTCATTATACTTAAATGAATATTCTGACAATGGAGTTTGTGTTTAAACCTGGAGTTCCATTTTCTGTTTTATCAGAAATATCAGCTGTTACTGATAAAAAGACAGAAAGAAAAACTAAGGCAATAAAATAAAAAATATTTCTTGCAAAATGGTGTCCCACTCTGTAGCCTTCCCACACCTATGTCTGGGGTTGTGTACATTTTTTCTTTTCTTGTTTCTTAATAAAGTCTTTACTCCAAAAAAATATCTATTTCTTGCAAAATATTTAAGTTTTCTAAATATCATTTGTAGCATATTATGATTTATTTTTTATTGTTGCCATCAATGCCATGAAGAATATAGACTAGATAATCAAGGAATATCTTCATATAAACAGCATAAAGATTTTAATAATAATTACAACTGTTGAATATATTATAGTATATCAATATGTCCATACATACTCATTTCAAGTGGTATTTAACAAAATTTTAATTACATGAAGCTATAAGATTGGAAAATAAGTGAAAAGGAGGTCTAGGAGAGGGGTATGTGGATAGATCTTTATCCACAGACCAGAAAAGTGGTGATAGTTTTGTCTCATATAAATGTTCTTCAGAGGGTGATCTTGGTATAGGATGATTTTAATAATAAAGTGGATAGGATGACTCATGCTATGGACACGAGTCAACCTCTTTTCTCTTCTTTGCCAATTGGGCTCATGAACAAAGTGCCATGGTGGTAGGGTTGGAGGCTATGCATAAGCTCAACAAGATGGGCTTTTGCTCACCACTACTGATTTCTTAATTTGCCAGTGGCAGAGACCAGCACTCAGTCCCTGAAATGGCACCATTCCCTGAGGTGATTGACCTGGTGGCAGGTTGATTTCATTAGAGCAACCTCCATCATGGAGGGGGCAGCATTTTGATCTTACTGGAATAAACCCTTACTGTGGATAAAGAGTCGTCATCCTTGCACACAGTGCTTCTGCCAAAACTACCATCTGTGGACTTACAGCCTGCCTTATCCACCATCATGGTGTTCAATACACAAATGCTTCTGATCAAGGAACTCACTTCACTGTAAATTAATGTTACAGTGGGCCTGTGATCATGGAATTCACTGGTCTTTCTGTGTTCCCCATCATCCTGAAGCTACTGCTTTGATGGAATAGTGGGATGGCATTTTGAAGACTCAGTTTTGGCTCCAACTGGGAAGCAATACCTGGAAGAGCTGGGGCAGCATTCTCCAGGAGGCTGTCCATGATCTAAGTCAGTGTCCACTCTATGGTGCTGTTTCTCCCATAACCAGAATTCAGGGATTCTGGAATCAAGGGGTGGAAACAGGAGTGGCACCACTTACCATTAATCCATAGTGATCTACTAGCAAAACTTTTGCTTCCTGTCCCTGAGATCCTGTGCTCTGCTAGTCTATGAGTTTTGGTTCCAAAGAGAGGAATAATTTCATCAGGAGTCACAAAAAGGATTCCTTTGAACTGGAAGTTAAGACTGTCATCCAGCCACTTTGGGCTCCTCATGACTCTGAATCAATAGGCAAAGAAGGGAATTACTGTATTGGATAGGTTGGTTGATCCTGATGACAAGGGGAAATTTTTCTGCTACTACAAAATGGTGGGAGCCGATTCCTTAAATTAAATCTCTTTATATATATATATATATATATAAAATGTATATATATATATATATATATGTATGTATATATATATATATATATATGTATGTATATATATATATATATGTGTGTGTATACAGAACCAACAGTGTATATATATATACATATATATACACTGTTGGTTCTGTTTATCTGGAGAACCCTGTAAAAAATTTTGTTCAGAAAAAATTATTCATGAAAGATGATAGATTTCAGTGCCAATTTATATGATGCCAAAATAGTCAGTAAAAAAGCGAGCATTTCAGTTATTTTTTTTCTATATGAAAATACTCTGTTACTTTCCTTCCTCCTGCACTCTAAACTTGACTAAATAAAATGACTATATGTAATGCTAAATAAGGGTTTATTATTACTATGACTACAATTATTATTATTATTATTTGTATACTGTTCATTGATATAGCCATAGAATTAACTAGTAAAAATAGATTGGCTATTTACCTTTGATTTGAGCTGTTTTAGAATTCTACAGGTTGTCATGTTTTTCCTTTTTTCATCTTATTATGACTCCATGTGAGTAAGAGTGACATCTGCCTTTGCACAAACATAGGAAGAAATTGAACAAGTGAACAGTTGATTTTAGGCCAAGAAAAATTACATTCTCATGTTTTGGTGTCTGGAGTTTATTTTAGACTGTTATAAGAGAAGGGTAGAGTTCCTTTCTGCAGCAAGGAACTAGGGCCTACAGAAGCAAGTTGATATTTACATTGCCATCACTGAGCATAGATTGATACCATGCCATCTATGCAAAACCCAAATAACTCAAGCACATGCTGCTGAGAGCATTTTAATTACTGTAAATTACTGTAAACGAACATCTGGTGTATGCTTAGATGTAGATTGTACTCCAGCATCAAACTGCATGTAGTGGTGATAACCTAAAGCAAAATTCTTAAATTTACCTAGACTAATGCTCTATCTTACATTTCTTTGTCTTATGTCATGTGTCTTAGAAAAAATGCAAAAATTACTGCAATTTTCTCAAATATCTTGACCTTGATTCAAGATTTCTAGTATCTGAGTACAAGATTTCTAGTGGCATTATGTAAGTAAGTTGAACATTGTATCAATTTTGAAATGAATCTCAATGGATTTTAAGCTGAATGAGATTTCTGTTCTGTACTGCACTGTGTTCTAGCAGGTGAAGAAATGTCATCCTTGGTTGTTGATTTTCTGATTTACATGACAGGGTTTACAGGTACAGATAATGACTTTTGCTTTTGAAGCAATAGGAATAGAAGAAAATGTGGTTTAAGTAAAACTGTCAAGTTTTTCTTGGGTCTAGCTTTTTGTCTGCATTGAGAAGTAACCATTTTGTAATCAAATAAGCTTTAATGAAGATTCCAAATGAGGATTACCCAGAGCATAGGGTAGAAAACCATTTACTGATGTGCATTACCTATTAGTTTGTAACAATAAGTTGGTAAAAAAAACATTATTATGGTTATTTTATAGAAACCTAAGTAATTAGATTAAGAGAAAATAGTGGTCAAAGACTTAAAAAATGTAGCTATAAAGCAATGCCTTATGACCTAGAGTCAGTGTGCTTACACTGTCAAGGATGTGCTAGCTTGAACAATTTGTTAAAGACTAAAACAATTAGATCTTGAACATTATTTTATGCTGTGACATGTCAAGCTTCGCACAGAGAAATTGCTTGATTACAACCATTGTTTGCAAGTATACTGTTCTCTATTTTTAAAATAAAAAGGACTGTTTTAACTAGATGATAACATATGAATTTTATAACTTTTTAAAAGACATATCCAGGGAAGCGTATGTGGCTCAGGCAACTGGGCTCCCGCCTACCACATGGGAGGTCGCTGGTTCAGATCCTAGTGCCTCCTAAAGAAGACAGCGAGCTGGTGGGACGGGCCGGCTTAGCAAGCTGACACAACAAGAGATGCAAGAAGAAAAGAACATAATGGGAGACACAGAAAAGCAGGGAGGAGAGGTTCCCGGTGCCTGCTAAAGAAGACAGCAAGCCTGACAG
>JAQZBX010007130.1:12811-51434 GCA_029593785.1 Cabassous unicinctus
AAAAAAAAAAAAGACATGTCCAAAACTGAAATGCATTTTCGAATAGGTATGTAAGTTTAAAGTGAAAATTGTTTGGTTTTTTTTTGCTTTGGTTTCCAAATACTGTTATTAAATAAAAAGAAGAAAAGAATAATCCTAACACAAGTTGAAGAAAGGAAAACCATTTCTCTTAACATTATGCAAAGCTGCCTTGATTAACTCTACTATATTGCCATCAACCATAATAAACATCCACTAACTGTGGAAGTCTGTTCAAAGCAGTCAAAAAACAAAGTATTGTTGGTCTATAATGTAAGATAATATTAGCAAATATTAGGAGTTGTCTCACTAGATTATATGGATACATATTTACTTGAAAAAAGGATATTTGAAATTAACTATCCCATTTAGGAAATTCAGAGTTGTTCTCAAGTCTTATGATGATAATACATTTCAAGAGAAGAGATGATCAGCATCAGAAGTGTATATTTTCCATGAATGTAAGGAATCTATGTGGGGATAACATGGCTCTTGGGCCCCTTGGACTACAAATAGCACTATATGTAAAGAACATTTTTTTGTAAAGCTATAGAAATAAATATGATATAATTTATTAAAAAACAGAGTTTTACTGTGTGTTGTTTGAGATACTGATCAAACATGAATGAGACTATTATTCAGAGATTCCTAGAGATATAGGTACTGGTTTCTGTAAGTTCTTATTGCATTCTGTATTATTAACAACTCAAGAAAATCAAAATCTCAAGTTATTGATCTGATTGACTGCTGGGCTGAATTCTTTCAACCATAGAAAAGCTAGGAAATGCTTTAATACACAGGAACAGCAAGGGACCTTATTACAGCCCATAAATATAGTGGAAATGTCATTTATTTAGCTCAGTACAACAGCATCTTGCTGTTGTATATTATGAATTTAAGACTAGCTGCTGCAGTAAATTGGTCTGACTGTCATTTTGCAGCCAGACTTTCTAAATTTGAACCCTGGATCTGACACCTCCTGCTAGGAGACTTCGGTCAAGTCACTCTGCCTGTGATTACTGGCTCTCTTCACAGGGCATGAAGGGTTACAAGTTAGTACATATGAAGTGCTTAGTTCATTTCGGTATATATTAAATGCACAACACATGTTAGCCATATTTAGATTTATAGCTTAAGTTGAGCTTCAAAAGGATCATTCATTGTTCAACAACTGAACTACATTCAGATTAAGCAGACTGTCTGAAATAAGTAGGTTCTGACATTTTCCCAATATAGGATAAACATACTTTTTCCCCCTCAATTTCAAATAAATTAGAAGTATCTATACAAATAATCGAGAAATATTATCAGTTATTCAATAAAAAATGTATATATCTCTATCATCTGTCTAATCTATGCCATATCTCTCTATTATCTATCTATATCGATATATAAAAAGAGAGCATTCAGCACTTGAAACCTGTGTGCTCTAGGGCTAATAATTAAACATTTGTAAGACTCCCTTATCCTGTAAAATGAGAACAATATTTGCTCTTTCAGAAAGCAGATTATTATAAATATCAAATGATAAATAGCATGTGGAAACAATGGAAAATAATGAATTACTAAAGTGTGTTATTTCATACCAAACATTCTTCAACCGTTTATAAATCTAAATCCTTCATTGCTAAATATGCTAATTTATTTTTAATATTTATAATAATCATTGATATTATTTAAAGTAATCAAAATCATGAGGTGAAGGTTGCTTTGTTTTTTTTAAGACATAGCAAAACAATTTTATTGAAGAGGATGAAACACTGATAAATCACAGGCAATTTGGCAGAGTGGAAGGACAGAATGTAAGCATTTCTATCACCCAGCAGATAGAGCACTGCACACAAGCAGCGCTTGGCACCATTTGTCATAGTTTGATAAATCTACCTGGTAACAGAGGTGGGCATTTATTAACTGCCTCTAGAAAAAGGAATAAAACTGCTAAATTTTACATACGTCTCTTAGGGGGAAAGAATTCACAAGCTCTGTACAGAAATATGCCCTAAGGCAAGAGGTGATAACCTTCCCTCTTTCCATCTGGGAAAATCTGCAGTGTGCTGGATGGTGGATTTCTGGCAGTGCTTAATGGATGTATGGATAGAATGGCAAAGCTGAACTATATTCCCACTATGTTCTTAGGTTACTCGGAATGGACTTGAATAAAATGACCCACAGAGAGTTGGCAACACTTCGTGTGAAGAAAACTTACTTACATATTGGCTGCTGATTGGCACTTCTGCGGCCTCAAGACCAAATCCTAATGAGAAAATTAGTTTTTAACAGCCAAACCACACAGACTGAGAATGACTCTTTCTGCTGGAGATCTAAGTAACCAAAGTGTGGTGCAACCTTAGCTACTGGGGATGATGTGGAACTTAAAGCAGACATGATTAAGGGGGCCCATAATTTGGAATGTAAAATTCTAGATCCTGCTGTGGTGGGTATCAATTGAGGACAATTTTGCCTTCCAGAGACTATTTGACAATATTTGTAGATGCCACTGACATCCAGAGGGTAGAAGTCAGAGATGCTCCTAAACAATGTATAGGAAACACCAAGATCATCCAACCAAGATGGGCCACTGTACCCAGGCTAACAAAACTGCCTAAGCAGCTGTGGGAACGCTTGACAAGTTCACCCTTAAGACCCTGCCAACCACCCTTGCTCAAGGGAAAACATTCTTACCATTGTGTCCCCTCACTGGGATTGGAACATGGTTTAACACCTACCCAATGCCAAACTAGGAAACTAAGCCCAATGGGGAATTAAGTTCCCAGGAACACAAAGCATAGGAAATTGAGATGGATGAGAAAGCAGCTGATATTCTCCATCCAGACCTTTTGTTCCTATGGGCATCAATGAATGCCCCACCAGCACATCACATAACTGTCCCTTGAAATCCCACTTGTTAATAAGTTAATAACTTATTTAAAAAATTTGGTTACCTAGATTCTAGTAGCTTTTGCACAACTGCCTTGTAAACTGGTTATGAGGTTGCAAGGAGGCAAAAGGGAGGTCAAGGAAGTTTTCAATTGCAGCAATAAGATAACAATAAGAGTCTGCTTCAGTCTCTCTTATTTTTGTTCGTTCAAGAATATGGGGCGATGACCATTCTGGCTGCTTCAGACTGCGGAGGGACATAGTTATTAAGAGCAGAGGAATGGAATTGTTGCTTGTAGTTGGAGTTCCTGGTTGTTGGTCCTTAAAGGGACTGGTTCCCCTGGGTTTCAGGGATCAACCAGCATATTAATTTAATAATAATGTTAATTAATTATTAAACCTAATTAATAACGTTTATTCCAGAGCCTTGAGAAATAAATTTAATGAAAATTATATGTTAATAAAAATAAAGATCACAAATGAATATAACCATATCATTTGTTGCTTGAGATTTTGCATATTGCAGCAAGTCTGGTATCTGACTGAGACGTGCATAAGAGTAACCTCCAGAATGACCTCCCAACTCCATTTGATATCTCTTAGCTGTAGAAACTTATTTCAATATTTCCCCTTTTTAATCAAGAGATCTTTCTCCAAAAGTATTGCTGGATCAACATTTGGTATTAATCCCTTGGCACCAGGGAGGCTCATCCCTGGGGATCATGTCCCACATAAAAGGGCAAGATTTGCAGCTTGGCTTAGAGAAGGTCCACATTTGAGCAACAAGGAGGTATTCAGGGAGTGTTCTTAGGCAATAATTATAATTAGGGTTATAGTTTTGTTATTACAGAAATTAGGTTCATAAGTTCAAGCTTCAAGATCGAGGGCTTGGCTTCTTAGCATATTTCCTTTTATCAGACAAGGCTTATATCCAGAGTCTTCTTTTCATAGATCTCCCTATGAAAGCTTTAATTACACCACTTTTTCACTTTACCTTTGACAATTGAGCATGGTAGTGACAGGTAAACCCCTGGTTGATGGTTGAGACCCCAAAGCTTCCTGACATTATGAATAAACTGGGAGGGACTAGCAGAAATTACCCAGGTGGGGATTTTCTTAGCTATGAGTGCAGTAGCTTCTATCCACAGAAAACAGACAAGGGAACATTTCATACCCCATAGAAACATGTTGCTTTAAGTCCACTTGAAGATGTCCAAAAAGAGTCCTAACATTCTTACCAGGTAGACCATAGTTTATTCTATAGATCAGTATCAGGATGTTTCTTGGAGTGAGAACACAAGTTATATCTCTAGTAATAAAATCTGTGAACATTTCAAGCACACAAATTCAACAGGTTAGAAAATCCGTTTTCATGACACTTCCTATGCAGCTCATAACTTATCAAATGAGCCCAACTACTTCTAGCACCCCTTTTTACAAGGTGAAAGAATAAATCCTTTGCAATTCTCCAGGGGCCCCAAAAAATCCCAAAGAGTCTGAAATTTAAAAGACCAAGCTTGAGAAGGCAAAATATCATAGGTTGTCAGGCTTAAGCATAAGCAGGAAAATAGGTCACTGAAACATTTGGTTCCCTATTTAACCAGTTAAAACCATTTAGTTTTTAAGCATACTCAGATGGTTAAGAACTTTTTTACCTCATTAAGGAGAATAAACTTCCATCATTTTAACAGTGAAAGCCACACTCTAGTTTTGCATGAATATACTGCTGAAAGGTTATCAGTATATTTTCACAAGCAGTCATTTACACAAAACTAAACCTTTTTCCTTAAAGGACATCTTGCATAAAGATTTTTGAAACTGTTCTTATATAAGCATCTTACTAAACAGCCTTAAAAATAGTTCACCAAATAACTAAGTTTTGTTAAACATAAATTTATACACTTCCATCTTTTTCTCTTCATCATCTTTAAAAATTAAAATTAGGGAGAATATATGTAAGAATAAAATTGTATGCTTTTATTGTATTTAACACAGGTAGTTCTGAAGTCATTGCTATTTTAAGGGATGGCTTCCAGAAATAGTGCTTTCCTCAGTTTCTATCAGTATTCCAGTGAGATATATATGCAAGTCTTCTAGAGGTAAGTAGGGAGGACTGGTTTACTGTTAGGGCTAAGCTAGGATTTAATTGCAGGCTTACAAAAGCAGCCAGCATTTTTCTATTATTTTCCAATAGTTGTTTGGTTCAAAAGTCATTATATGGGATTGGTTATGTCTCAAACAGTTGAGCACATGGGAGATCCCAAGTTCTATTCCACGTGCCTCCTAAAAACCAAACCAAAACCAAACAAAAAAACTCAACTCAGGTGAGCTGATGTGGCTCAGTGATTGAGCTCCAACTTCCCACATATGAGGTCCTGGGATCAATCCCAGGCTCCCGTAGCTCAAAAAAAAACAGTCATTATAGAAATAGGAATAGGCCTAGAAATTGTCACTGTGGTTTACCAGTGTTTTCCTCCATATTTGCTTAAGAATGTCCAGGAATTTTAATTATAGCCAAAATTTTTGCTAACAGTATGGCATCTAGCAATTTTTCCTCCATTGGAGGTTAAAGAAACCACCAAAATTATCAACAACCTCAAAAGCATACTAACAGAGAGTAGATGTAGCTCAAGTGACTGAGCACCAACTTCCCATGTGCCAGTTCCCAGGTTCTATCCCCCATACCTCCTAAAACAAAAAATGAAAAAATCCAAACTCCCACTGGGGAGCGGATGTAGCTCAGTGGCTGAGTGCCTGCTTCCCATGTACAAGGTCCTGGGTTCAATCCCAGGTACCTCCTAAAAAAACAAAACAAAAAAAGATTTTGGAAAATATACAATTGTCCCAAACATAATCCCGGAAAAATCCATAACTCAAGGATATTTTCCTTTACCTACTGGAACTTTTGAAATTTGGTAATGCTGGATTTTTTCAACGAACCCCATCCAATAAACTTGTCTACTGCAGTTACCACCAAAACAAATAATTCCAAATTGGGGATTCCCTCGGAACTTCACAGTAATTGAGAACCCTCTTTACAGGAAAAATTATGCAAAACATGGCTTATTTTGCAATATTCGTTGTGCCTATTACCCTCAATCTTCCAGATTTTAAGAATCTACTCCAAACTTACACCTTTGCCACAGTCCTCCACCCAGCCCTTCCCCCATAGTTGCCCTAAGTGGATCATACACCCAGTATTTGAATTGTTTCCTGGAAGCAATAGAGTTAATGAGGACCATGGTATTCAAGGTAGATAAAGTGACCCTAATATAGGGCCTCTTTATCCAATTTTTCAAATGATCAGCTGTGATGTGGACACTTGAAAAGCCCTGGGGCAGCTTTAGCATTCACATTGAAAGGCACTTGCATTGAAAGGCATTTTACTTTCTTAAAGGGCAGAGTATTGGGAGCCCTTAAGTTTTAGGCAGTCTCTTTTCCAATATCCAGTATGTTAATTACAAGTACCAGAGCCCTGAACTCTGGTACCTACTAGAGGGTTAGTAGTCAAGAATTTCAAGCTTGATAAGACACTTGCATTTTTAAAACATTTGTATTTAATTCTACAAACCCTTCATATTAGAAGTATTAGACGGTCAGCTTCTATAATTTCTGGAAGAATTAATACATAAGCACTTGTTATGTTTAAGCAATTTGAATAGCATTCTTAAAATATAGAAATATATATAATAGATAATATATATAATATATAATATAATATATATAGCATAATATGTTATATAAATATATAAATATATATAATATATAAAGACTGCTTTACTTTTTAATAATTACTTGTGCCACTCTGGCCCTCCAGCCAAGCCATGCCATCTCCTTTCTGAAGAATCCTTGGTACAACTGAAGAGATTGGCATGGTGAAGAATGATTAGAATGCATTTTATAAGAGAAATAAGATAAGAACATGTAAATTATATATGTTAGGAGAGAGGATTCAATGAATACCTCATGGAGTCAATGACACAATCTGGATTTTGGTGGATGGGTGGAGTTGGCCATTGGACAAATGGTAGAAAGCATATCTGACAGGGGTCTCCATGAACAAATGTAGGGAAGTTTGAAATGATATGGCATGTTTCATAATTACAATGAAGTTATGCAGAAATAAAGAGTGAATGATAGGGAATCATAAGAGATGAGACAGATAGTTATTGGAACTAGAATTTAAAGTTACTTCTAAAATCTGCTAAACAGGTGGTCCTTTATAGACAATGGAGGGTTCTTCCAATTACCACTAGTGGTGGCTGCTTGAGGGCTTTTGATAAATGCCCAAGGGTCAGAATAATAATTTTGGTGATCCTAATCCCTGACTACTTGTGATACTCCCTTCACTGGCTCACATATAATTCAAGTAAAAATGAATGTGTGAAGTGACATCACCAACATGGCAATGTAAGATATCCCTGGAAAGCACCTCCCCTTCTCAGAGATTCAGCAAATAAAAGGACATATACTACTTTCTTTGAAGTCTGGAGAATAGTAGAGAAAGAAGACTTCACAAATGCTGACAAGTAGGAAAACAGAAATATTAGGTAAGAAATGTCGGTCGCAAATGGCTGATCCGCTTTCCTCCCCTTCACTCAGTCTTGAGCAGCTTGGAAGTTGTTCAGAGGCAGTGGACAGGATCACTCTCACCCCTCCAGGGACCCAGGGTGTAGAGCAGCCTGTGGGAGTGAGTTGGAACCCCACACATATCCAGGCATGGGGAACCAAGTCTGTGGAGACCCAGGGCAGAACACCAGCCGCTGAAGAGCGCTGCATATAAAAGGGACATCGGGGGAGAAAAAAAGAGGGACACCATGATAGAACCGTGGCTGGCAAGCAGAGGGATCTCACTCAATCCAGTTCCTGTTAGCTGGACCACCTAAACTTTTCCGGAGTGACCAATTTTTCTGGCTTGATGCCATCTGGCTCATCAGGATGGGATAAGCTTACGCGGAAGAAATTGGAGGCAGAAAAGATGGTAAAACTGAACTGCTGTAAGACAGGAGGGTCCCAGAACTGAAAAGTATAAGGAAAATGGGGCACTGAGTGAAGGGATTTAACAAATCATAGGATTTGTTAGGGAGAAAATTATGCAACAAAACAAAATAAAAACAAACAAAAAAAAATGGAACAGATCAAGATTCCCAGAGAAGGAACAGGAAAAGAAAAACAGAAAAAGAAAAAGGAAGCTTTTTCTGGAGGTGAGACAATTGCACAAAATGTGCAGTCTTAAAAATTGTACCACATATGCAGGGCAAGAATCACGTGAAGTAGGGCTGGGAAAATCTTATCAGTTAAACATGGGCTATTTGAAAGGTCTAGAATAAGTTGGACCAAGTGTCCAAGAAAAGTCTTAACACAGAGCCAATAAAAAATAAAACCTTAAACAAGAGAGAGAAACTGATTTTCAGAGTTAATTCATCAAGATAATCAGATGCCCAGGCATCAGCAAAAACTTACAAACCATACTATGAAACAGGAAGATGTGGCTCAGTCAAGGGAACAAGTTAAAACTTCACAGGATAAACACAATTTGGAACAGCTACTCAAAGAAATTCAAACAAATTTCCTAAATCAATTCAATGAGATAAAGGAAAATATGGATATAGAGCTAAAGAATATTAAGAAGACAATGTGTGAGCATATGGAAGAATTTGAAAGTATAAAAAGAAACATATAAATTATGGGAATGAATGGCACAGTAATAGTTATTAAAAGTACACTAGAAAAATAAGTCATTCAATAGATTTGATCAGGCAGAAGACAAAATAAGAGAACTAGGAAGACAGGGCAATTGAAATGATACTTTCAGAAGAACAGATATAAAAAAGAAGAGGAACTACTACATAACTCCTTTTTTGAAGTCATCACCCTTATATTGAAGCCAGATAAAGATGCTATAAGAAAGGAAAATTGCAGACCAATTTCTCTTATGAATATAGATTCAAAAATCCTGAACAAAATACAAATCAAATCCAACAACTCATTAAAAGAAATATATACCATGATCAACTGAGTTTTATCCCAGGTATGCAAGGGTGGTTCAACATGAGAAGAACGATTAACGTTAAGACACCATGTTAACAAAACAAAGGGAAAAAATGCCCACATGATCATCTTCATTGATGCAGAAAAGGCATTTGATAATATCTTTATTGATAAAAGCACTTAGGAAAATAGGAATATAAAGGTACTTCCTCAAGAGGATAAAGGGCATATATGAAAAACATCATATTCAGTGGTGAAAGACTCAAAGCTTTCCCTCTAAGATCTGGAACTCTCAAAATATTCCCACTACCACCACTGTTATTGGGGTTAGAGAATGGAGAGTTGTTAATTTGTAAAGAATTTCTATTTAGGTTGGTTGTAAATGTTTGGAAATGGGTACTAGTACCACAATATTGTGAGTATAATTAATAGCGCTGAATTATATAGATGAATGTGGTTCAAAAGGGAAACTTTAAGTCTTATATCTTACTAGAATAAAAATTAAAGATAAAATATAGCACTGTATAACAAGGTGACCTCTACTATAGAGGATGAGCTATAGTTATTAGTAAAAATATAAGAATGTACTTTCATGGATTATAACAAATATATGACAGTGATACAAGGTGTTAATAATAGGGTGGCTTATATGAAAAAATTACACCTGATGTAAACTATGGACAATAGTTAGTAGTATTTTAATATTTCATAAATTGCAACAAAGGTAACTACTGTTAAAAAAAATTGTACAATTACAATAAAGTCCTATTAACAATTGTAATGAATGTTTTACACCAATGCATGGTGTTGGTGGTGGGGTGGTTTATGGGAATACTGAATTCTATGCAAGATTTTTCTGTAAGCCTTAAACTTCTCAAATAATATATTTTAACAACAAAAGAATGTATGAAATGAGCCTAGGGAATTTCAGTGAAGTTTTTCTTTTTCCCCTTATGATGTCTACTTTGATGCTTTAGAAAAACTGAAAATACAAAATTTTTTATTTTCCCATTGTTTTGGCGCCTCTAATTTGCTAGTGCTCTAAGCACATGCTTTTCTCAGGTGCCGCAGCACTGGTCTTCCGTGTAACAGTTGGTGGATGTTTTCATGTTTGTAAGAGATTGAGAACTGAGGTAATTCTGTATCCTAAATAAGGCAACAAGAAGTCCCCCCAAAAAGTGGAGATTTGCTTCCACTTAAGGACTTCCAATGACTTGAAAGGTTTACTTTCAGCCTCCAGACACAGAAAACAAGATTTAATGCCCATACTATATCAGAGTGCAATACTTTTCAGTGTTTGCATTGTGGAATATCTACAAAGTAACATTTTGCTTTAAAATTCATATGCTTTTTGCATTCAATTCAATTCTATCAAAAATGACAAATGCAGGGAAGCGGGTGTGGCTCAAAGGATAGAGCTCCTGTTTACCATATGGGAGGCCTCGGGTTCACTTCCTGGGGCCTCCTTGTGAGGGCAGGCCGGCCGGCCCGCGCGGCGCGGTAGGCTGATGCAGCGAGACCTCACAGCAGGAAGCGGGTGTGGCTCAATCGATAGAGCCCCCGTTTACCATGTGTGAGGCCCCCGGTTCGCTTCCCGGGGCCTCCTTGTGAGAGCAGGCCGGCCCACACGGCGCGGTGGGGTGATGCAGCAGGACCTCACAGCAAGGGGGAGATAAGCAGACACGGAAGAAACACACAGCGAATGGACACAGCAAGCACAAGCAGCAAGGGGGGGATAAATAAATAAATAAATAAATAAATCTTTAAAAAAAAAATGACAAATGCAATTCATCCATTAAAACCTAGGTTATTCATCATAATCCATGCTTCCTTCAATTTAAAAATATTCTCACACATATTGTTTCTGAACTCCTAATGCACACTTCAGAAACAAACTAGTGTTTCTTCAGGGACATTGAATATCCCATGGCATATCACCCATTAGATGCACCCCAGCCTGAGAAGCATGATGTTAATGAAGTGCTAAATCACCTTTCTTTTCTCTTATTGAAACTAAACTGCCGATGACCTTCTGGACTATTGTGGTGGTGTCTGGTTTACATCAACCAAGGAGACTAATCTGAATATAACACTTTTTTTTTTTTCCACCCAGTGTTATTTGTGTATTAAAATGTCAAAGGAGAAATACAATCCAGTGATGTATATGCAGAATACAAAAAAATATATATATATTAACCAGCCTATGTAGTTGTTTTATTTTTAAAGGATTCATTTATTAATTTGTTCATCTAATATTGAAACCCACTTTGGAGGTGCTTGTTGTTTGTTTTTGTTTTTGCTTTAGGAGGCTCCAAGAACCAAACCCAGCACCTCCCATGTGGGAAGCAGGCACCCAACCTCTTGAGCCACATCCATTCCCCCATATGTAGCTTTAAAATGAGTGATTGCAAATCTGAATATCATAGGCTGTTGTAGTTAACATTTACATGATGTTAATTTGTTTTCCTTGTTGGGTTACTCTTTTTAGACTCATTACTTAGAATCTCTATAGGAAAGCAAAGTGTCTTAGAAAAATATCAATAAAATAATCACAATTTCTTTTCATAGATATATCATACTTAATTTACAGGCATATTTTTTCATATATCTAGTAAGATTTACTTATATAAACAAAAATCAAAATTGAACATCATTCTGTTTACTACCATCAAGTACTAAATCTATGATTCCATTACCAAAAATGTGTTTAGTTAAAATATATGTATAATAATAAGATTTAAAACTTAGAGATGTCACTTAAAATTTGAATGTTAGAATTTAGAATTTAAAATATTTTCCCAAAGCAAATTAGCTAGTAAGTCTCATAGGTGACTGTTTGACTCTGAAGCCCAGGATCTTTTCACTATTCCCTACTGATTCCCCAAGTTAGAATGATTTTTCTAAAAGTAAATCACTTGAGTCCATAATCATTTGGAGAGAACAATAGCTCTAAAATAAAACAAAAACAAAAACAAAACAAAAAATATTTAAAAAAACACCTACATTGCCTATTATTCCTACTCATAGAAGAGAATAACTATAAATATAGTAGCAAACTGCAAGTAATTGAAAAGAATCAGTTTCTTCTATTGCTGAATTATAATATTTTTCCTCTACTTCCTCATTCAATATATCTATATGAAATTACACCTCCCCAATTTCCCCCACTCTGTGTTAGGCAGTGGTGGTTCAAAGTTAAGTATTGCAAGGCTCTGCCTTGATGTTTTTTTAAATCAAGATATACAAGAGGTTTCGTTATCGTGAATATTTAGAAATGAGGTGTTTCCTAAGTGCTTAGGAATTAAACATGACATTCAAATCAGAGGGAGCAGTGAGTAAATTGACAAATAGGTTCAAGAGGCCATTTATAAATCATGCTTTGCTTGGCTTCATTTTAAATGTATTTTCATTCTTCGAACATAAAATAAATGAAATCAGTCTGGCTCAAAATTTCTTGGATAGCAGAGGCAAATTGGAATTTAACGTTTATTATATATTTCAAAAAAAAATGAGTAATCCAAAATTTATAATTGAGTGATAATTTATTGAAGTAGACTTACACTTATATTAAGCATTGCTTGAAAAATCTCTAACATGCTTCACAACATTTAAAATGACATATTAAAACAATTATTTTAAATAGGCCTGCAATGAGTTTGCACACAATAAAGGAGTCATAAGAATGGTTTTACGTTGTGCTCGACATTGATCAAAATATAAAGCTCATAGTAATAAAATTTTAATTGCATAGTTGTAGTGGTTTTACACCAATACAAATTCTATATTAAAGTAATTTGAAAATGATAATTTTAGTGCTGTTTTCCTATATTAATTTTAGAGCTTTATTAGAAAGCAAGGCAGATTAAAATACAGTATTTTAAACATATTGTCATGTTATGATTCTGACAGTGTTAATATTTGAATGTTCATTTACTTATATAATCAGGACTTAATTTCTTTTTTCAAAGTTAAAATCTACTGTTAGAGATTGTAAACAAATTACAGTACGTATCTAAATAATAAATCAACAAACTGTTAAGATTTATCACCTCTGGATTCTCACATAATTTTATTTCAGATAAATAAAAACAACTTGAAGATAAAATCCATTGGGTATTTTCAAATTGACAGCAGGCCCTTTAGTTACTTTATTTTGATATTTTTCAGCCACACGACTTGCTAATTAGACTAAAAATGTGACAAGAAGTCAAACACAGGAACAGAAGGAAAGATATTGTTACTAAAAAAAGATCTGATGTCTGTTGACAGAAACGTTTGCGTCTTAAATTGAGTTCTATTATGATCAGTAGATGCAAAATTCCATTTTGCATCAAATAATACATCACATTTCCCAGGAAATATTAATTTATTCTTAAGACATGTCAGGTACCAAAGCCGACATCTATTTTATTGAGAAAAATTATATTTCTCCCTCTAATTGTATGAATTGTTTAAATAACACAATAATTTGATATTTGTATATGATGTTTATGCATTTTAAAATCAGCTAATTTTTTAATAAAAAGTATTCATTGAGCTTTATTCAGTGAGAATATTATTTTCTCTTAATGACATAAGTATTTCACCTATATGCAATATATATATAGATTTCTCTTTAAACATTTCATAATTATAGATAAGTAATGTAAATTTCTGAAGGTAGTAGGCAAATAAGTTGAGAAAAAAATTTTTTCTGAAACATTTAAGCAAATTTAAGCTGAAAAACAAGGACAGTTATCTTTGTTTAGGAACTGTTTTCTTAAGCATGAAGTCTAAGCTACTGTAACAAGGACCCACCCCTCCCCCAGAAAAAAAGGACAGTGACTACAAGTGAGAAAGTGATTTCTCCCTCACATAACAACTCAAGTATGGGCAATACTGGATGGTTTGGGCGGTCGCACACTGTGGAGGATACAAGCTTCTTTTTTCCTTTTTGTTCTGACCTTTTCAACAAGTGGTTTTATTTAGTGGTATAGGATGTCTCCTTTAGCTCTGCAATCACTTTGGCATTCAAGTCCCTGATAAGGGGGGGGGAAAGAAAAGGAAATCATGATCACTCCGTAGAGCACAATCTAAGAGATGTACCCAACCATTCCACTCACATTTGTCTGGCCAGGTCTTAATCTTAACCTTGCTGCAAGGAGCTTGGAAAATGCGTTCTTTAGCTGGGTATACATCTAAAATTGGAGGCTCTATTACTAACACAAGGACAGGATGTATATTAGGTGAAAACCAAGAGTTTCTGTGACAGATATCAGAATATATTTATTTTAGAAATCTTGTAGGAAAACCGTCCACTAATGAAAATTAGTGTATCATTTAGGATACTTTTAACTACAAGTGCCAGGAAATCCAACCATAAGCGACTTAAAATATAAAATTATTTATCTCACATATGTAGGACTGTGACAGGATTGGTCTTTTTAGTTCCAGAAATTTTATCATGGATTGTATAATTTTTCTGTAGTTTCCACCATCCTCAGCAAGATTCTCTTTCACATTCATTCACCATTCTGTCTTCACAAAATGGCTACTGCAGCTCTAGGCATCACATTCTGAGTCCATGGGCAGTTTCTTATGCCTCCCTCCTTTTCTTTAAACAGAAAATAAAACATTTTCAAGAATTCACTGTTGACTCCATTCATGTTTTAATGACCAATATTGCATCACACATTTTCGCTCTGATTGCAAGGAATATTTGTCATTTTTAGTGACTTTATTGCAAGATGTGCTGTACTAGAAAAGAAAATATTTGAGAAAGACTGCTTGGATGGCATCTAATAGTGTCCATAATTTATGTTACATAATTTTTTTAAAATTTAAAAATATAGGTATGGTGTAACTTCTTTCACTTATTTCAAAACTTATAGACATTTGTCTAGGAAGCGCAAGTATCTATTCATAAGAAAAATGGAAATGCCTTTTCTTTAACATTGAATTTCTAATAAATAAATTTTCTTTGTGACCTTATAGTATATTCAATTTAATATGTCCCCTTTTAATCAAATTCAAATATATATTTCAGTTGTTACTTGTGTTCACAATGTCATGCTACCTTCACCACCATCCATTACCAAAACAATTCCATCATTCCAATTAGGAACCCTGTGCATTTTAGGCATTAACTTCCCATTCTGTATCCCCACTCCATCCCTTGGTAACCAATATTCTGGATTCTGACTCTGAGTTTGCTTATTCTAAATTTTTCAAATCGGTGAGACCATACAATATTTGTCTTTTTGTGTCTGGCTTATTTCACTAGACATGATGTCTTCAAGGTTCACCCATGTTGTAGCATGTATTAGTACTTGATTCCATCTTACAGCTAGATAACATTCCATTACATGTATATACCACATTTTATTTATCCATTCATTGGTTGATGGACACTTGAGTGGCTTCCATCTTTTGGCAATTGTGAGTAATGCCACTATGAACATCAGGGTGCAACTATTTGTTAGAGCACTGCTTTTGATTCTTTTGCTATTTACCTAACTGGTGGGATTTCTGGATCATATGGAAGCTCTATACTCAGCTTTCTGAGGAATCCCCCAACTGTCTTCCACAGCGGCTGCACCATTTTACATTGACACCAGCAACAAATGAGTGTTCCTATTTCTCCACATCCTCTCCAACATATACTGTATACTGTTTTTTTAATAGTAGCCATTTTAATGGGTGTGAAATTATATCTCATTGGGGTTTTGATTTGCATTTCCACCTCAGGGTAGAATTCCATATCTACTGTTGTAGTGTACTGACATTTTGAATTAGGCCAAGATAGTTCTAATCATGGTTATAATATGATTTAAAAAGGTGCATTGATTTTTTATAGTCCCCAAAATATTGAGTTGACCAAAAGATCAATAAATGCTGGGGCTACAAATTAAATAAACTTCATAAAGAACTAGTTAGGCAAAGGTGAACAGAAGTAATTATACTGTCATGAGTTTATGCTTATAATACATAGAACTGAGAAATTGATCTATACAAGTTATCCCTATATCATACCATTAATCGAGCTTGTTCTGGGGATGTCTGCAGTTCAAACTGTAAACTTCTTTAGTATGAATTATTGTGTCAAGAGAACTGCTACTGCAAATATGGAGGTGAGCTTTGCTCAAAATGTAACAATTCGTGAGTTGGGCAATGCCAAGTGAGAGCAGGTCATCCAAAGTGGTTAGGGGGCTTTGGGGAATTTTAATAACTCCTCCCCAAAAAACAACAGAGAAATGTCATCGTCAGGCAAGATCTCTTCTACTAATGGCCTGTTGGATCACTGAGGCAGAAGGAAACTTGTCCAGAACTGATTGGTCAGAGCTCAGGTCTCTTTTTTTTTTGTCCTCTTTCATGTAAGTCTCCGTCTCCAGGCTACACGTGCCTGATGCCGTCAGCCTGGGGTGTCCACCTTGTGAGCCTGCTTTGCGGGAGCCAACTGCAACCCAGGGCCTGAAGGTCCGGTTGCATCGAGCTCCTTTAGCAGAAGTCACACTTGTTTAAACTTAGCTCTCCTCCTAAACTACTGCTATCTTGGGTAAGTCACATACTTACCAGGTACAATGTTTGATTTTAATTTCCAAAATGGGAGAAATACCCCAACAATAGTGGTCACTGGAGGAGAAAAAATAAATGTGAAATCTTTTCTTGTAATTCAGAAAATGTATTTGTTGTATGTATATTTTATATTGTATTCATTTAAATATATATATATATATCAGTCTACAGATTAGGTAACATGACTTGAAAAACCAGGCATGCATTCATTCTCATCTATTAATTTCTTGTAACAGATTTGAATTTAATTAAGACTTATTATGGATAGATGAAGGAAATATGAAAGGTTTTGCCTCTCAGTCTTCATATAAGTTTTTTTTTTCTCAACTCCTATATATTTTGTAGGCCTTTGGGATGTGAATTATTTACTCTATATTGTTCTTTTTTATGACCAAAAAATTATTATGTGAAATAATTTTTACTGTACAAGCTTTACATGTTTTTAATTTTATTTAATGTTATTTAATGTTTAATATTTATTATAAATTTTAAAAATGGAAGCTCAACAAGGTCAATTAAGATGTCTTTCACCTCATGGCTATTAAGTGGTGGGGCCTGAATTAGAAGTCAAGTCTCCTTTGCTCTAAAATTTGCTCTAATCCTTTTTTTAAATCAATTTTATTGATACATGTTAATAAAGCATAAATCCATCAAAAGTGTACAATAAATGGTTTTTGGTATAATCACATAGTTGTGTATTCATCACTCCAGTCATTTTTAGAGCATTTTCATTATTCCAGTAATAATAATAATAATACTAAAAAGCAAAAGAATAAAATGTTGTAGCAATGTACAGTTACTATGTTTGTTACTATTAGAAGAGAATGAATGCATACAATATAGTTTTGGTTTTTAAACCATTTATGTTTGAAAGGAATGCATTTTTATTTTCCCTCTCTTTGTTCTTATTTGATTATGAACTTATTATTATTCTAGCAATAGAAGAGCTTGTAACATTGATATAAAGGCAGTGGCCAGAGGCTCTGAGGAGGAGAGGGAAGAATAGGTGTAACATGGGGATATTTTTGGGACATTGGAATTGTCCTGCATGATATTGCAATGACAGATACAGGCCATTATACATTTTTTCAAAACCTATAAAATCATGCGGGCGAAGTATAAATTATAATGTAAACTATAGACCATGGTTAGTACAATGCTTCAGTGTGTGTTCATCAGTTGTAACAAATGTATCACACTAATGAAAAATGTTAATGTGGGAAATTGTGGTAGGCGGAAGGGGTGGGGTATATGGGAATCCCCTATATTTTTGATGTAACATTTATACAGTCTAAAGCTTCTTTTTTAAAAAAAAAGTTGCTAAAGAGAAAAAACAAACAAACAAACAAACAAAAAACATGGGGAGCGGATGTGGCTCAAGCCGTTGAATGCCTATTTCCCACATGGGAGGTCCCAGTTCGATTCTGGTGCCTCCTAAAAACAAATAAACAAACAACAAACAAATGAAAAAACCAACTCAGGGGAGCTGATGTGGTTGAGCACCGGCTTCCCACATACGAGGTCTTGGGTTCAATCCCTGGCCCTGGTATCTTAAACAAACAAACAAACAAAACAAAACAAAACAAAACAAAGTAACCTTTCTCTTGACAGAGCTTGCATTCTATTTCTCTCCCTCCTCTATTGGTCAGGCCACTAGGAGAAATTGCCGATATCCTATGGAAGAAATTTTATTCAGCTCGTTAGTCTCAAAGTTGGATAAGCTTTGACAAAGCATGAAGCAAGAGTTAAAATTGTTTAATTATAGCTGGTGTGCCTGCACAGAGCCAAGTGGGTGGCTTTGCCGAGAGACTGTGTTCCGACCAAACTCTGTGCAGAAAACCGTGCCTAGTTGATGGATTTCCCTTTTTTGTCAAAAATTTCAGGTACTTTTGCTTTTAATAAAATTAATAGTTTACCTGTTATATTTAATATGAAGTGACTTGTAACAACAGAATTTCTACCTCGGTTTTTCAACTGCCAAAGTTGAGAAATTTAAAAATGCTGTTGTGAGGTCCCTGTTGATAGTGAAATCAGCAACTCCAGGGAGGTAGTTTGCATTGTTTGACCCTCTTTTGCTCCCTTATTTTGCTCATTTTCTGATGACTTTGTTATTCATAGCTGTTTTCAACTGTAATATTATATGTATGTTATTGTGGTAAAAATGCTTAGTTATGAAATAGATGGAAAAGATATTTGTTGAGAATATGGTGTTTCTACTGACTAATGGCCTTTTCAATATAATATTTCCTGCTATATTTTGTCATTTGTGATTTCAACCTATTGATTTAGTGTTTAATGAAATATAATGTAGCATCCTTAAACAACCTAAAAAGCATATTTCATAGTTTCATTGTACCTCTTCCAGTGAAATTGACTAAAATTATTGTTTATGCCATTCCTATGTTTTTGGAGAAGGAATAGATAATACTGTGTTTCTTTGAATACATAGAAATCTGTAAGCTGGTCATCCACTTTAAGCAGGATTGCATTTCATCAAGTAGATTTATACTTTTTCTTTTGCATCCTGAATTTTAGGACAGGCATCAATTATTGGAAAAGATTTCCTTGTATTTAGCTAGTATCTACTGCAGAAATTCTATGTGTTGGTCTAGAGCCTTCTGGAGAAATACAGAAAACATCTACTTCCTTGCCCGTAGGATACAATTATTTGGAGGCATTTATTACACATTCTGTTCTTCAAGCCTTGCATTCACTATTAAACATATATCTTCCACAGATTGTATACTATGCACAGAAAATGTGTTAAAAGATTATGAGGTCTTCATACCCTCAGCATAACTGGTCTTTGTGAGATGATCTGACATATACCAGCTCCCCTTTTTAAATGTAGCATGAAGAACTGAATAGAATACTTTACGATGTTTTGAGCAATTGGAGTTTCTATAACTTACATGTCTCATTCTAGATACTTATCTTATGATAAGGCAGATTTGGAGATAATCTAATCCAAACCTAGCCTCTGTACCCATTTGTCTTGGCTCTCAAAGATCAAATTCTAATCTTTTGACAGGGGTAGTCATGGTTATGGGTACGGAAAAACCTGGAGAGGAGGGTGAGGCCAGATGGAGAAATGACATGCTCAGGACGCATTGGACAAGAGAATGAGTAATCAGTCGTGAATATCTGGACAATACACAGTCCTGTGAACCAAAGCCATGATGGTTAATTTATAGAACTTAATTCCTGACATTTAAGAAAACAGCAAAGACATATACTTATTAAAAATGGGTCCGAGGTTAAGTTAAAAATTTGAAATAGCACAGAGGGAATTTGGACAGTTATTTTTTTTTATCCAGTATGCATATTATGTGCTCTAGTATGTTGCATTAATAAATAGTGATAAAATGGATATTTCATTTGCAGCAGACAAAGAATGCAATGAATAGCTTGAGTTTCACAGCTTCTTAATTTGTAATATATTAAGTGCATGACCCACATCCTTTATCCTTGGACCTTCAAGAGTAATAGTTTTTGCCTAGTTTCTGATACGATTCATACATGTAACAAAACAAGGATGTTTGTTTTGCTTTATTACTTAATATCAGGTCATTCTGCAACTCCCTTTGTCCAGAATATCCCCTAAATAAGTTGGGAATTAACTGGGATAGACACTTGTTTTCATCTTGGCATTTTTCTTATATCTATTCTTAGATCTATTAAAACATTCACTAATATATTCCCATAATTTCTTCTTTTAGTTAGTTCCACCTCCTCCAAATTTTCATCATTTGTCTTGTAATTGACAACTTCTAACAATAATAGTATTATGAGTATCATAATGTGATGAATATTGCTTTCAAAAACATGAATAAAGGATTTCTGGCTTCATGGAATTCTGTCTGTGAAGAAAAAGTAAATACAAAAATAACTTACCATCAAGATGGAATAACAAATGTAAGAGTGGAATAGGCATAGTGTGATGGAGATAAAAGTTAAGGATTAGGTTATGTAGTTGTGTATATTCTAAATACACAAGGAAAGGTTTTTCAGAGCCATGACATTTGAGTTGGAATTTCTAACATGGTTTAGATTTCAGCCCACGAGTGAGTAGTGCAATGTGCACACTGGGCCTGCTAGTGCATTATGGGTACAGCGTTGAGACACATGCCGAGAACAGAGGCACATGAACTGGAACAAAAATTGCCCCTCAGCATCCATTACACATGCATGCAAAATATTTATCATTTTGCAGATAATGATTCATAATTTTGAAGTTCTTATACTTAACAAGGCTTTCTGTGGCTTTATTTATTAGAATCTGTCTCATGCTGCCCTCACTTAATTTAAATGCAGTTGAGCTTTTCTGATTGATTTTCCTGAGGACATTATATGAATAATGGTTTTGGGATACCTATGGACAATATAATATGAACTATGAGATTTGTTCTGTAAAATGTGAGGGATTTTTAAGCTGCTAAAATAGAATTGAAGTTATGAGTTTTGTTCCATCTATAAATTAATTAATTTTTTAAATATATTTTTTAATTTTTTAAAAGATAATTAGATTACATAAATGTTATACAAAAATTATAGGGATCCCCATATGCCCCACTCCCCACACTTCCCATACCCTCCTACATAAACAACGTCCTTCATTAGTGTGGCACATTCATTGCAAATGATAAATGCATCCTGTGGCTTTGCTTCTGAGCATGGACCATAGTTCACATTGTAGTTTACACTCTCCCACACAATTCTGCATGTTATGGGAAGATATATAATGGCCTATATCTGTCATTGCAGTGTTATTCAGGATGATTCCCAAGTCCCGAAAAGGCTCCCGTATTGCACCTGTTTTTCCCTCTTCCTGCCCCCGAGAGCCTCCAGTGACCACTGCCTCCACATCAATGTTGTAATTTCTTCCATTGCTAGAATCACAATATGTCTACAGTAGAATACCAGTAAGTCCACTCTAGTCCATAGTTCATTCCCCAATCCTGAGGATTCTGGGATGGTGATGTCCACTCCACCTCTAATTGAGAGGGGGCTTCGATCCCATACAGATGGTGGATGGGACTCTCTTGCTTGCAGTTGTAGGCCCTCTTGTTTCCTTGGTGTGGTGGTTGTCAATCCTCACCACCTTGTTAGTTGTCCTGGGTAAGTCCAATGAACTAGAGAGTAGGTATTGCAACTCCGCTGAGGATCAGGGCCCAGCTGGCACATGGACAGCAAAAGATTCAAGTCTCTTAGATATACACTTAACAACTCCAACACCAACTATAGGTTCAAATAGAAGGGACAGATGAGCCATATGTAGGGAAGCTGTAACTGAGTCCAACTCTGTTACTCTCAGGAGCACAAACTCCAAAGTAGGGCCCACTGGCAAGGCACCAAACGTTGGAGCTACCTGCCCTGACCATAGGACCTGGGTATCTCCAGAGTCCTCAGGAGCCCCACTATTTGAGGTGGTATCCACTTTGGCAGTCTATGAGATCCTGCTAAGATATGCTTAAGCATTACCTCTGGGATGAGTCTCCCGACTCACTTTGAAGTCTCTTAGCCATATAAACTCATTTGTCTTTACCTTTCCCCCCTTTTATTTGAGGTCTTTTTCCAGTTGCATTGCTAGTTGGTGCTTGGTGGTAATCCCATGGTGCCAGGGAGGCTCATCCCTGGGAGTCATGCCCCATGCTGGGGGGAAGGTAATGCATTTATATGCTGACTTTGGCTTAGAGAGAGGCCTCATTTGAGCAATGAGGAGGCAACTCTTAGGCATCCCACAACACTAGGCTAACTTTCAATTTTAAGAGCAAAGGCTTGCAAGCATAGTCGTCAATATCAAGGCCCCATAGATGGACCATCCTCCTTCACCAGTCATTGCACCTGTACTTGGGGGACTGTTGCTGCTCCATTAGAGAATGTGGCAGAGCTCTGCAGGATGGGAATTCAATATTCTCTTGAGATTCAGTGGGTGAATCTCCACCCACTGTGACAATGCCCTGTGAACACTTGAACACATTTGTATGCCTTATATTATGTCCAGGTGAACCTCCTCCCATGTATCCCCCATCACAGACACCCCACAACAATGATCCTCCCCTGCCCCAGTTGTAACCCTTCTGTGATCTAAAGCTTCTTCAAAAATGAAGCCAATAAAATAGCCAAATACAATTAATAGGAAAATGAACTAATAATGGTAGGTTTAAATATAAGAAATAAAATACATAAAAATTTAAAGAAAACTAAAACTAAAATAAAATTTTAAAATTGGAATATTAAAAAATGAAAAATATTAAAAACATTTTTTTGACATTTTGCCTTTCATCACTGTAATATCTGTTGTCCTGTATGTACAGTGACATTTTCTTCCCTTTATTCCCCAGTGTCTTACTTTTTTTTTCATTTTGTTTTCAAAGAAGTTTTAGGTCACAGTAAAGTCACATACAGAATACAGGAGACTCCCATATACCCAACATCCTCTCCCTTTTCTCCCTTCCTGTATTATTACCTTTTTATATGTGGATGGTACATTTGTTACAACTGATATACAAATAGTAAAACATAGCTACTAACCATGGTCAATGGTTTACATTATGGTTTACATTTTAGACTGTACACTTTTATAAATATTGATGATATTTAACACGGCCTGTGCCCACCATTGCAAGATCATGTAGAACACTTCCATTGCCCACTAAATACTCCCTGTTCCATCTACTCTATTCCTCCCTCCCCCTCCCCTCAGAGCCTACGGCAACCATCAAGCTTCACTCCTTGAAGGACAAGATTCATAGATACTTCCAACATTGCTGAGGTCTTGACACACTGGTTTGTCCTCCTCTAGTAGGAACTGCCCATGCTCTCAAGACACTCCTTAGCCTCTGTTTGAGAACAAATCAGTCCCCCCCAGGATGGGAGTCCAGCTCCTTCCCACTCATTATGTGGGTCTCCACCCACTAATGCAACACATTATGACAAAATGATCACTCGCACACTCCATTGAAGCCTGCCCCACATGTGCCCTGTCCCGAATGCCCTCCCCATCCAACACCCTATACCAGTAACACCTTGTCATATTGCCATAAGAGTGTTCAAAACTTTGTACTTTCAACTACATACCTGCCAGTCCCCAGGGTTCACCTGGTCCCTCCCTCAAGCCTCACCCCAGTTCCATGGACCGTCCAAACCACCCTCCCCACTCTAACCACATGTCAGACCTGCACTGTCCAACCCAATGGTATCAAGATTAATTTAGAATCACAAATTCATTAAGTTTAATTTTATAAACTAAGACTGTTATTGTAAAAATTCTACATGAGTGAGCTGCAGTCTTGGTTATCAGACTTAAATTCTGGTTCTTTGAGATTGAACTGAGCAAAGAGGTGAAGTGGGATTGGTCTATGAAATTCAGAGTTGGGAAATATAAAAGAAGCGAAAGATAGGTTAAAAAAAATTAAAAAAGGTAACCATACAAATAAAAACAACCCAAACAAGCTACAGTGTTTCATAATTATTCACTTCAACTTTTTTTTCTTTCTTGTTAATTTTATTTTTAAAGAAGTATTTGATTACAGAAAAATTATGTAGAAAATAAGGGGAATCCCATATACCCCACCCTCTCCCCCTCTCACATTTTCCCCTATTAATAACATCTTACATAAATATGGTACATTTGTTACAATTGATGAACAAATACTGAAGCATTGCTATTAACCATGGTCAGTTGTTTATATTATGGTTTACATTTTGTATGGTACAATTTTATAGGTTTTGACAAAATGTATAATGGCCTATATCTGTCATTGCAAAATGATGCAGAACAATTCCAATGCCCTAAAAATACCCTATGTTACACCTATTATTCCCTCCCCCGTCCCCTCAAAACCTATGGTATCCACTTTCTTTATATATCAGTGAAGTTGTGGATTTACAGAACAATCATGCATAAAATACAGGTTTCCCATATACCACTCCACCAAGAAAACCTTGCATTGGTGTGGAACATTTGTTGCAATTGATGATAGCACATTTTTAATAATTATACTAATAATTATAACCCATGGTTTAACTTGGGGATCCTTGGTTTTATAATGTAATTCCATGGATTTATTTTAAAATTTTTATTCTGTTATCATATATGCAATCTATTTCCCCTTTTAATCATATTCAGATAATGTATTTCAGTGCTGTTAATTGCATTCACAATATGGTGCTAGCATCACCACCGTACATTACCAAAACATTTCCATTATTCCAAATAGGGACCCTGTATATTCTAAGCCTTAACTTCCCATTCCCCATCCCCAATCCATCCCATGGAAACCTACATTTTAGCTCATGATACTAGATATTAGATATAAGCTCCTGCTTATTCTAATTGTTTGAAATCAGTGAGATCATATAATATTTTTCTTTTTGTGTCTGGCTTATATCATTCAACATGATGTCTTCAAGGTTCATTCCTGTTGTCCCATGCATCAGGACTTCATTCCTTTTTACAGCTGAATAATAGTCCATTGTTGTATGTATATATACTTCATTTTGTTTATCCATTTGGACATTTGAGTGGCTTACATCTTTTGGCAATTTTGAACAATGTTTCTATGAACACCAGTGTGCAAATATATGCATGAATCCCTGCTTTCAATTATTTTGGTTATATACCTAGGAGAAGGATGGCCAGGTTAGATGGTAGCTCTATATTTAGCTTTCTGTGGAGCTGCCAAACTGTATTCCACAGTGGCTGCACCATTTTACATTCTCACCAGCAATGAATGAGTGTCCTGATCTCCCCATCCTTGTCAGCACTTGTTATTTTCTGTTTTTTTTTTTTTTTTTCAGTAGTAGCCATTCTAATGGGTGTGAAATGGCATCTTATTGTGCTTCTTAAAAAATTAATTTATAAATTGTGAGTTTGTAGAACAGTCATGCGTAAAATATAGGATTCCCATATACCACCCTTCCACCAACATCTTGCATTGTTGTGGAATATTTGTTACAACTGATGAAAGTGTATTCAAATATTGGCTCTACCTATAGTCTATAGCTTACATTAGGTTTATTTTTCCCACAAACCACCCCATTACTAACACCATGTGTTAGTATTATACATTTGTTAAATTCATGAGAGAATATTCTCCGTTTGTACTGCTGACCACAATCCATCAACCACCACAGGGTTTACTATGTTATATAGTACCATGCCTTGTACAAGCCATCCAAAGTGTACACTCAGTGGCTCTCAGTTTCATCACAGATTTGTGTTGTAATCACCTCAGTCAATTTTAGAACATTTTCATTACTCCAGAAAGAAAAATCCCTTACCCTTTTTTACTCCCTTATTGTTGACCCTTAGCCTTGGTGTAGTGCTATGTTGCTATTGATGCAAAAATATTACAATGTTACAGTTAACTATAGTCTATTAGTTACATTAGTTGTATTTTCCCCATATATCACCATATTCTCAATACCTTGTAATAGTGACATACATTTGTTCTAGCTCAGAGAACATTCTTGTGTTCATATTATTATCCATCTATGAACCTCATTCACCACGTGGCTAGCTACTTGTACAATCCCAAGGTTATCCTTTAGCTTTCTTTCTATTGACATTTATGTCCCTACACTACCCATTTCAGCCACATTCACCTTTATAAATCAATGGTATTAGTTATACTCATTATAATGTGTTGCTATCAACTCTATCCATTTCCTAACATTTACAATCAACCTTATTAAAAATTCTACATATGTTAAGCATCAGCTCCCCATTCTCTACCCTCATTCTATCCCCTAGTGACCTCCATGAGTTTACACATTGTATTTAGTTTATATTAGTGAGATCATGCAATATTTGTCATTTTGTGTCTGGCTTATTTCACTCAACATAAAGTACTCAAGTTTCATCCAATTTGTCAAATCCATCCAGATGTCAATTCTTTTTAGAGCTATGTAGTACTCCTTCATATGTATACATCACATTTTGTTTATCCATTCATTGGCTGATGGACACTTGGGTTGTTTCCATTTTTGGCAATTGTGAATAATGCCACTATAAACATTGGTATGCAATTGCACTTTTTGTTCCTGCTTTCAGTTTTTCTGAATATATTCCTAATAGTGGAATTGCCAGGTCATAAGGCAGCTCTATATTTAGCTTTCTGAGGCACCACCAAACTGTCTTCCACAGAGGCTCCACAGTTCTACATCCCCACCAACAGTGAAGGAGTTTTCCTATTTCTCCATGTCCTCTCCAGTTCGTGTAGTTTTCTGTTTTTTTATTAATGGCCATTCTATAAGGTGTGAAGTGATATCTCATTATTGTTTTGATTTGCATTTCCCTAGTAACTAGTGATGTTGAACACCTTTTCATATGCTTTTGGCCATTAGTATTTCTTCTTTGGAAAAATGTCTATTTAATTCTTTTGCCAATTTTTTAATTGAGTTGCTTGTCTTTTTATTATTGAGATGTATGACCTGTTCATTTAACAAGAAAATAACACCCTTATCGGATATGGTTTCCAAATATTTTCTTAAATTGCATATATTGCTTTTTCACCTTCTTGACAAAGTCCTTTGAAGCACAAAAGGGCTTAATTTTGAGGAGATCTCATTTATTGCTTTTTACTTTTGTTCCTAGTGCTTTGAGTGTAAGGTTTAAGAAACCACCACCTACCACAATATCTTGAAGATGTCTCCCTGCATTTTCTTCTAGGAGTTTTATAGATATAGCTTTTATATTTAGGTCCTTGATCCATTTTGAGTTAATTTTTGTATAAGATGTGAGATAGGGGTCCTGTTTCTTTCTTTTGGATATTGATATCTAGTTCTCCCAGCATCATTTTTTGAGTAGACTGTTCTGACCCAGATGGGTGGACTTGAGAACTTTTTAAAAAGTCGTTTGACCATAGATGTGAGGGTCTATTTCAAACTCTCCAATGCTTTGGAAGCATAAGGGGCTCCAAATAGCCAAACATTGGTCTATATGTTTTTCATTATGCCAGTACCATTCTGTTTTTGCCACTGTAGCTAAGTATTATGCTTTAAAGTCAGGAAGTGTGAATCTTCCAACTTCATTCTTCTTTTTAAAGATATTTTTGGCTATTCAGACCCCTTACCATTCCAAATAAATTTGATAATTGACTTTTCCAATTCTGCAAAAAAGGCTGTTGGTATTTTTATCGGGATTGTTTTGAATCTGTAAATCACTTGGTATAGAATTGACATCTTCATGATATTTAGTCTTCCAATCCATGAACACGAATGTCCTTCCATTTATTTGGGTCATCTTTTATTTCTTTTAGCAATGTTTTTTAGTTTTCTGAATACAGTTCCTTTACATCTTTGGTTAAGTTTATTCCTAAATATTTGATGCTTTTAGTCAAGTTAAGATATGTTTGGCTATTTGGAGCCCCTTATGCTTCCACATAAATTTGATATTTGGCTTTTCCATTTCTGCAAAAAAGGTTTTTGGGATTTTTTGGGGATTTTTTTAAATCTGTAAATCAGGTAGTGTTAAGTTGTTATCTTAACAATATTTAGTCTTCCAATCTATGAGAACAGAATGTTTCTCCATTTATTTGGGTCTTCTTTCATTTCTTTTAGCAATATTTTGTAAATTTTTGAATAAGTTCTTTTATGTCCTTGGTTAAGTTTATTCCTAAATATTTGGTTCTTTTAGTTGGTATTATAAATGGATTTTTTCCCTGACTTCTTCCTCAGATTGTTCATTACTAGCATAAAAAATGCTACTGATTTTTATGTATTAATCTTTTTAAATTTATTTTTATTTTTTGTATTAATCTTGTATTCCACCACTTTGCCAAAATTGTTAAATCATTTATTAGCTGTAGTATCTTTTTTATAAATTTCTCGGGACTTTCTAGGTATAGCATCATATTAACTGCAAATAACAAAAGTTTTACTTCTTCCTTTCCAGTTTGGATGCCTTTTATTTCTTTTTCTTGCCTAATTGCTCTGGCTAGCACCTCTACCACATTATTGAACAACAGTAGTGACAGTGGGCATTTTGTCTTGTTCTCTATCTCAGCAGGAAAGCTTTCATTCTTTCAAATTGAGTATAATGTAAGCATTATGTTGTTCATACATGCCCTTTATCATATTGAGAAAGTTTCCTTCTATTCCTATCATTTAGAGTGTTTTCATTGAGAAAAAGTGCTGTATATCGCCATGCCTTTTTTGTGTCAATTGAGATGATCATGAGTTTTCTTTGATTAATTAAAGTGTGTATTACACTGATTAATTTTCTTGTGTTGAGCCACTTTTATACCTGGGATAAAATCAACTTGATCATGATGAATAATTGTTTTACTGTGTTGTTGGATTTGATTTGTGAGTATTTTGTTGAGGAGTTTTGAAATTTATATTCATTAGAGAATGGGTCTGTACTTTTCTTTTCCATTGTGTCGCTATCTGGTTTTTGTATTAGGATGATTTTGGCTACATAGAATGAGTTTGTAGTGTTTCCTCTTGTTCAATTTTTTAGAAGAGTTTGAGTAAGATTGGTATTAAATCTTCTTTGAGTGATTGTTAGAATCACCTGTGAAGACATCTGGCTCTGGACTTTTCATTCTTCAGAGGTTTTTGATGGCTGATTGAATCTCTTTTCCTGTGATTGGTTTGTTGAGGTCTTCTCTTTCTTCTAAGGTCAGTGTAGGCTGTTTGTGTCTTTCTAGGAATTTGGCCATTTCTTCTATAGTGTCTATTTTGTTGGTGTACAGTTGTTCCAGACTGTCTGCCTCTATACTTTTTACACTTGCTTCATCCTTTCAAGCTGCTTTTGCTTGGAAGGCAAATTCTGTGCAGAGGGCATGTCAGAGGGAACTTTCCCAGGTCAGCCTTTCCCAGCCCAAACAGGACCAGAGACCCAAAAAGGGTACAGACCTGCTCCAAAATACCTTAGGGAGGGGCTCAGGAAGGGTTCCAACAGCTTCCCTGATGGCTCCCAAAGCTGAGCTTTCCTGCCCTGCCAAGCAAATGTAGCTCTTCAGAAACTGCCCCCTGCAGCCCTGAGGAAGTGCAGTAATTTTAAGTCTCCTCTTGACCACACCTTTCTGTGATGGATTAAAACAACGAGTACCCCTGCCTTTGTCTAGATGGGTTGAAACAAATGGCTGCTGTCTCTTTTCTAAGCATATTAAAACAATTGCTGCCTTCAAAACTGGGTCCCAGTGATCCTTATTCCCAAATCAAAAGCCATGATTAGTGGTCAGCCTTGCCCACCCCTGGTCTTGGGGAATTTGATTTTTATCTGCCATTCTCTCACCAGCGAGCTATCTGGGTGCTGGGCTCTGTGGTGGCCCCCCTGAGAGACGGGCATGAGCACCAGTAACCACTGCACTGAGAGAGCAACTTCCTGTTCTTTACCGTACTAGATCAGGCTCTTTTCCCCAATCTCTGGATGCTGTGCAGTGTTCTTCTGGCCTCTGCAGCTTCAAAGTAGTGGTTTCAGACAGTTTCTGCCTGTTTAATCAGTGTTTTGATGGCATGACTGAATCCTGGATTTCCCTAAACCACCATCTCCCACAATCCCTTCACTTTAAATCTTGCTTAAATATTAAAAGGAATATCTTATTAGTAGAATATATATTCTGCCATTTTTTTCAACTAAATGCAGATTTTGGTACTCCTGCATTTCATTAGAAATTTGTTCATTGTAGAGATTAGTGTGGACTGATCTCAGGAAAACCCATGAATCTTCACTTTTTAAAGAAGACTGCAATTTCAACAAGATTTGAGTTCACCTTGTACTCTAGAAACCTCTGAGACAGCATATGGAGCTAAACTTCAAGGAATGGCTGTGATTTAACAGGGTTATCAACTGTGCCAGGCACTCTACTTTAGCATTGGGGCTTGCTGTAGGAATCTCCACAGAAATAATTTTTTGTTGTTATTATTTTATGCTAAGTAACAAGGAGGAGTTTATGATGGTACTATTAGGACCAAATGGATTTCATCATAGCACCATTTTGATAGTCTTATTTACAAAATTAAAATATATTTTCCTTGACTCATGGTTGGTTTGTGGTCAGGTAAAAAATATTATCTGATTCTAGGTGTGAAGCCAGGCACATAGATTTTTTAATAATGTATAAATCAAAATAAAAACGAACCAAACAAAAATGAATATAACCCATATTCTTTATTGAGAGAAGCTGTACCTGAAACTTAGAAGAAGAGTTGCCAAGAGTCATTCAGAGCCACTCACAGTTCTTGTGGCAGTCTGAAGAGAGCCGGGTGTCAGTAGTGATAGAGACAAGCCTTCTGCAATTACAGGAGTCTCTTGTGGATGCAGTAAGAAAGAGTAATGTGTATTTTAGGGATCAGGATGATTATTTGCAAAAGCCTTTTTGGGGTTCACTTCATTTCACATGCTTATTTTTCAATAGTACACTTGAAACATTACATATATATTAGGTGAGTTTGGGAATGGAAATAAATAATTTGTGATAAAACCTTAATTTAACTTTATTTACATCCCTTATAAAAATTTATTGCCACTTCCTATTGATGATTCGTGTTTTCTGATTGAAAGCATTTAAGACATTGGAGTATAACCTTCAAATAATTTTAGGGTGACAACTTTTAAGGATTTATACAAATTTAAAATTAATGAACTACATATTTCAGATGCTTGAATTCCTTATAGTTTATTTTCACTTACCTTATAATTTCATTTACCTCATAATTAATGGCCTAAGTTTTCACACCTCATAAATTTAAGATATATAAATTAAAATTAAAATTTTATGTGTTAATCACCTCTGCTTTGCCTTTAGTATCATTTTGGAATAGCTCTGAGTGTATCCCTAGATCTATGACATTAAAATCACTAAATTTTTAAAATTGTAGACAATTCTGCACTTCAGATAGGTTTGGAACTTAATTCTCTTTTCCTTAAAGAAAAATCAGCTGCAGGTAGGAAAAAGCCTTGAGAAAGGCATGTAAGATTTTTTCTCAAGTTTCAAGCTTCCAGGTTGGGTAAATTATCGTGATGCACACAGATTTTACCAAGTGTGGCAGACACACCTTGTATAATCCACTTTCCTTGAGTTCAGGTAGAAACTGACTTGCTTCTGTCCACAGAATACAAAAGGGGATGGAAGGTAACTCTTGTGATTAGGTTTCATTATGTGAGCTGATAGTCCCTCTTGTGATTATGTTACATTATATAAGGCTCCTTTTTAGCTGACTGTAGCAAAGGATTCTCCTGGTAGCTTTGGAAAAATAAGCTATGAGTTGTGAGAAGGCCTGTGAAAGGGCTACCTGGAAGGAGACTGCCAGTGGTTTCTAATAATCAAGACAGGACCCTGCTGACATCCAGGGAAAAAATGAGGACTATAGTCCCATAGTTGCAAGAAACTGAGCTCTGCCAACAAGCCTTTTAGCTTGGAAGAGTACCTGGAGCTCTAGAAGGGAAGGCAGCTGGCCAAATTCTTGACAGCAGTCTTGGCTAATGACCTTGACTGGAGGACCCAGGCAAGCTGTGGCCAGATCACAGATAATAAATGCATGTTGTTTTAAGTTTGTGGTAGTGTGTTACACAACAATAAATAAATTAACACACCGAGAATTTTAACCTTGCTAATATTGTTTAGGAAGAAAAAAGGCCAAAACAAAAGCAACTGAAAATTAAAATTATAGGGAATATTTTAAATGTTTTGTCATATTCATATAGAGTGCTCACTCATCACAAATTGTTTTGACTATTCCAGTTCTTTTATATTTCTATAAAAGTTTTAGAATCAATTTACCAATTTCTATAGAAAAGCCTGCTGGGTATTGATGGTTATTGTGTTAAACGTATTAATGAATTTGGGAAGAGCTGGCAACAAAATAATAGTGAATTTTATAATTGATAAACATCACCCACCTCTCCAATTACACAGGTGTCTTTGATTTTTCTCAACAATGTTTTGGTTCAGTGTACAGGCCATTCATTCATTTTATTCAATTTATCGTTGGGAAAATGAAATTAGGAAAATGCTTAGGTATGCTGCTATTGTAACTGAATTTTTAAAAATTTCAGTTTCCAACTCTCCATTGCTAAAATGCAATTGATTTCTGTGAATTACTCTCATATTCGGAAACTTTGCTAAAATTCTTTATTAGCTCCAGAAACTCTTGTAAATTTTAAAGATTTTTCTATGTATGTTATAATGTCTGTGAATATAGGCAGTTTACTGCTTCCTTTCAAATCTGTTGATTTTCCTTTTTCCTTCTTGCCTTTTTGAATTAGTAAAGATCTATATTACAATATAGTGAGAGCTGACATCCTTTCATTGATGCCCAGTCTTAGGAGGAGGTCACTCAATCATTCACCATTAAGTATGAGATATACATTTTTTGTACACTTTATCAAGTTGAATAAGTTACCTTTTTATTCCAAGTTTTTATAATGATTGCATGTTTAATTTTGTCAAATCTGTGTCTATGGTTATACATTTAGTGTGTGGGTTCATATGGTGAATTATATTAATTAGTTTATGAGTGGTGAAGCAATCACATATTTTGCATATTTAGGTGAACTTCACTTGTATTGATGTATTTTTCTTTTATATGTTATTGGATGTGATTTGTCAGTATTTCATAAAGGATTTTTTTTGTTGGTTCTGGGTTCATGAAGATACTCCTCTGTAGCTTTCTTGTAATGTGTTTCGTTTTGGTGTTGGGATAAGATTGTCCTCACAAAATGTGTTGAGAAATATTTCCTTCTCTTTTATATTCTGGGAAAGTTTCTAAGGAGTTAGTATGATTTCTTCTTTAATTATTTGGTGCACATCACCAGTACAGATATGAGGGCCTGGAGTTTTCTCTAGAAAGGATTTTAACTGCAAATTCAAATTCTTGAATAAATATAGGGCTATTAACGTTATTTATTTCTTCTTGATGAGCTTTGTTAGTCGGTGTCTTTAAATACTTAGTGCATTTGATATAAGTTGTTGAATTCATTGACCAAGAGTTGTTCACAACATTCACTTTTTATCATTTTAATGGCTTAATATCTACAGAGATGTCCTCTCTTTCATTCCTCATATTAGCAATGGCATTTGTTTTCTTTATAAGTCTGGTGAGATGTTTGAATGAATTGATTTTTTTTTCAAAGAGCCAGGTTTAGTTTTATTGATATGTTAATTGTTTTCTCTCTTTTCTATATTAATGATATTCTGTTTATCTTTGCTATTTCCTTCCTTCTGTTTACTTTGGCCTAAGGCGATCTTTTTCGAATCTATGTTGAAGCTGAGATCATTGATTTTTAGACTTTCATACTTTATATTATAAGCATTCAATTCTATATATTTTCCTCTAAGCACTTCTTTATCTGCCTCTTAGATCTCACAGCTTGGATAGATTGTGTTTAATTTTCGTTTAATTCAAAATATGTTCAAACTTCCTCAGTGAGTTTCTCTTTGAACCACGAATTAATTGGCATACATTGTTTAATCTTCATATATTTGAGGATAATTCTAGATATTATTCTATTATTAATTTCTAGTTTAATCCTTCATGTTCAGATCAAATACTTTGTCTGATTTTAATTTTTTAAAATATATTGAAGCATGTTTGATAACCAAGGGTATGTTGTATATTGGTGAGTGTTCTGTTTGCATTAGAAAAGTATGTGTATTCTCCAGTTTGGGGTTGGAGTTTTCTAATAAGAATTATGCTAAGCTGACTGCTAGTGCTCTTTAAACCTTACTGATTTTCTCTCTGTTTGTTCTATCAATAACCAAGTAGTGTTGAAATTTCCGAGTGTGAATTTGTTCATTTTGCCTTTCAGTTATAATCATTTTTGTTTCATATAATTTGAAGTTCTATTAAATTTAGGATGCATATAAATTAAACTGCATATTAAGTTGCATGCTCTTGGTGAGTAGAACCGTTTATTAATATGAAAAGTCCTTCTTAATCTTTGAAATGTATTTTGCATGATATAGCCACTCAGCTTTTTTTGAATAACATACACATGCTGTATCATTTTTCATCATTTTACTTTTAACCTTTTTATTTATAGTGAATTTCCTATAGATAACATATAATTGGGAGTAACTATTTTATTCATCCTGACAATGTGTTTTTTTTTCACTTGGGGTCTTTGGACCATTCACATTTAATGTGGCTATTAATATATTTGATTTTATTATATTTGCCCTCTCTGCCTTTGGTTTAATTTTTCTCTTTCTCATTTCTTTTGGATTGAGTATTTTTGTGATTCTGTTTTATTAGTACTGTTATTTTACAATCTATAGCTTTCCTTTTATTCTGTGCGTATGTGTGCATGTGCTTGCTTGTGTGTGTGATTGTTTTATGGTTTTCAATATACATTATCATTGTCTAATTCCAGGAATATTATAACACTCTACTTAGAATGTAGCTATCTCACTGAAGTATAATTATATTTCACTCCTTCAATCATTTTCTGTTATTGTTGTTCTTTTTACCTCTGCATATAAACTGCACACTATTTTGTTATTTTCTTCTTTAAAAAATAACATTTATAAGGAGTTAAAATGTGAAAAATATACCTTTTACATTTGTCTCCATATTTATATATTTTAGTTCTCTTCATTGCCTTGTAAATCCAAATTTTTAAGAGGTAACATTTTCCTTCTCTCTGAAGAACTTTCTTTAAAATTTGTACTTCAGATCTGATGGCTATGAAATTTATCAGCTTGTTTACAAGAAAAAGCATTTTACCTTCATTTTATGAAAGATATTTTCTCTGTGCATACAATTATACTTTTTTTCCCCTTTTAACCCTTTAAAGATATTGCTGCACTTTTTTTCTGTCTTGCATAGATTTGATGAGAAGTCTTTAGTGATTATTATATTTATTTATTTAAGGGTAATGTGTCTTTTTTATTCCTGACTGCTTTTGAGATTTCAACAATTTGATAATGACGTCTTGATGTGGTTTTTTTTATTTTGTTTGGGTTTGTGTTGATCTTTTGAATTTGTTATTTTCATTAGTTTTGGAAAATTTTCTGCCATTACTTCTTCAAATCCTTTTTCCTATTCCTCACTTCTCATTCTGGGATACCGATTTTACATATATTAGACTTGTTTATTTTGTCCCACAAGTTTTGTTGCTCTGTTGTTTACCTCTACTCTTTTGTCTGTGTGCTTTAGTTTGGATGTTTTTTTATTGACTTTCTTTCATGCTTACTGAATCTTTCTTGTCCTATGTCCTGTCTTCTGATAATCCCATCAAATAATATTCATCACTAATACTATTTTTTAAATTCTAGCATTTTCATTTGATCCATTCTTCTTATTTTCATCTCTCAGCTAACGTTCCCCATCTTTTACATATGTTGTCCACTTTTCCTTTAGATATATTAATTGTACATTTTTTGATGTCCATGTCAGTTTTAATATCTGTGCCATCTCTGGTACAAATTCTGGTTTTGTTCTGTTGACTGTTTGATCTCTTAATAGTTGTGGCAGTTTGATATAGTTATGAATTATGTTTGTAAACTGGTCTGTTCCTCTGGGCATGATTAAGTTATGATTGGGGCTTTGATGGGCCATGTCAGTAGGACATTCAGTCCCTGCCTCTTGGTGGGCAGGAACTCAGAGATAAAACTACGTGGCAGAGCAGAGGAGTTGTTGGAGTTTTGAGTTGAGTTCTGATGTGGAGTTTTAATGCTGGAGCCCAGGGAAGTAAGCACACAGAGGAGCTTGGTCGTGGAGGAAGGAGAGAAGGCCCTGGGAAAAGAGACGAACTGTTTGCCTGATAATCTACAGCTGGCCTTGTGGAGGAACCAGAGTTGCTAAGCCCAGAGATAAATGAAGCCCCGGGAAGAGAGGAACGCAAGAAGCCTGAACCCTGGCAGACGTTGGCAGCTGTCTTGCTCCAACACGTGGCAACAGACTTTGGTAAAGGAAGAAACTGATGATTTATGGCCTCGTAACTGTAAGCTATTACCCCGAATAAATACCCTTTTGTAAATGCCAACAGATTTCTGGTATTTTACATTAGCACCCCGTTGGCTGAATATACAATAGAGTTTTGCTGTTATAGTTTTTGCTCTTTGTAGGTTTTGTAATTTCTTATTAAATGCCATATTATATGTATAAATGTATTAATGAACAGTAGAGAATGGGGTAAATAAAAAATGGGCCACTTCTTTTTCAATGAAGTTATAGGTGTGGGAGTTTGAATCCATCCAGTGAGTAGTTGAGCTAATTTTGTGTATTGTTATTGCTGTGTGCAAGTGCAGTACACTAGAATTTTCTAATTTCTCCAGGGATTGACCTCAGCTACCATGTACTGCATGGAGCCCCTGGAGCCCTGGAGGGCTTCTCTCAATAGGCCTGCTCTACCCTTGGTTTGCAGCTGGACTTTTTCAGAGCCCCAGCACTGTGCATTTCTCAGTACTCCAGCCGTTCATCTAGTATTAAACAATCTCTCCCCCTACTATGTGCAGAGTCTAGAGTAGTTTTTTCTGTCCATCATCCTTGCATAGAAGCCCAACTTTTCCTTATATTGGTGCATTGTCTAAGTCACAATAAAGTGTACTTGTTGGCCCTGAGTGGTAAGATTCTTCAGGAATTGTATCTATGCAGGATCTAGGGTGTAAGTTGGTTTCTTGTTCCCGTCTCAGTGACAGATGGATTTTGCTTAGTCTCAGGTTAAGGTGGGTAGCCTTGTTTTTTTCTCCTTTTCAAGGACATTAGTCCTTAGCCAGGCATTAAATCAGGCAATTATGGGGGTGTTGAGAGTTGCCTGCTTCTCTTTCAGTGATGATGGGGCGGGGATCAGCTTTTCCCCTTTTTCAGATCATTATCAGGTCTGGAATATGGAGGAAGTTGCCACACAGTGAGTCACGGGAACACAAGCTCAAGCACAATAGAGATTTTCAGCAAATGATCCCTTTACTACTTTCATAGCACAAAGGGTCTGAAAGAACAGGGAAACATGTCCCAGGGCGGCCAGCTGCTTGGTTGGTGGAAGGCAGCTCTACATTTCTTGCTTGTGTCAGAGATGAGGGGTACCTGTGCTGCCTGGGTGATGTGTTTTCATATGCCACAGGGGAGAGGCCCTACTGCTGAGCAAAAGGCATGTGTCAAGCAACCTTGCACAGTTTCCACCCTGGCGAGCAGCTGGGGCTGCTTGTTCCCACTTTCAGATTCAAGCTACGGTTCAAATTATGGATGTCCCATTTCTGGGTAGCTTGGTTTTCCAGTTGAGGTCTAATGTCTCCCCCAGGCTGCTTGTCGTTTCTTGTGAAAGGGAAGCATACCAAACACCGCACACGAACAAGCAAGATGGAGCAGCTGAGCATGTCCGTGACTTCACCATCACATGGATATGATCCTTACCCCTCTGTCAATAGTAGAGAGACCTTTCCTTGTAGAAGCACAAGATCTGGAGTGTGGACAAGTCTCATGGCTGTCCCTTAGTGGCAGCAAATCAACCCTCACGCTCATGTCAGACCTGAAGCTCCAGTATGCTTCTCTAGGTATCACTTTCATCATCAACCCTTGCCAGTCCTCACATGGCACAATGTAGGAACGGTTCTCTCAAGTTTCCCTTTTCTGCTCTCAATCCCTTTTGCGTGTAACCAGTGGAACCCAGGGGAGAGAGCTGGTGGGTGCATGTGGAATCTCCTTGTTTATGGGGCACTCAATGATTTTAAACACACTCAGCCTTTTAAAATTTTTTTAAATTTTTTTATTTTTAAACAATTTATTGAAGTATATCATTCCTACGTGAACATAAACTATAAGTGTTCAGTAAACATCATGATCTTAACAAAACAAACATGTATAACATCATACAGGGCTCCCACACATCACCCCCCTATAAACACCCTGCATTGCTCTGAAACATTTGTTAACAAATCATGAAAGAGCATGGGCAAAGTATTGCTACTAACTGTAGTCTGAATCTTCCTCCCTTATACATTTTTTAAGGATTTATTTATTTATTTATTTACTGTTATCCATTTTTACTCCCCCCCGCCCCCGTTTTTGCTGTTTCTGTGTCCATTCCTTGGCAACTCTCTGTGTCCATTTCCTGCCCTCTCTTTTCATCCTTCTCCTCCTGTCTTCACTGGGATTCGATCCTCGGAACCTCTGATGTGGGAGAGAGGTGTCCTACCACCTGTGCCACCTTAGTTCCTGGTTTTTCGGTGCGTCTCGTCTTGGTTCTCCCTTGTGTCACTCTCCTGTTACATCATCATCTTGCTGCATGGCT